>WURT03133218.1:6855-51640 GCA_009936505.3 Holothuria glaberrima | reverse complement strand
GGTCCAGGGGCCACGAAATGGACCCAAATTAGTGTGTAAGTCAATGGAGGAATAATTGGTGGTGTGCTACCTAAAGATGATAAGTATGATCTGCAATACAATGCATTGTATGGACCTAATGTTCCCCAAACATGTCTGTGTAATGTTCACGGTAATTCTAGAGATACCGTTTACCACTTAAATGAGTCGGAAAAGGGAGTTGCCACTATTTAACCTCTGGAAGTATCATACTTACAGCACTGATACAATTCTATATCTTCTTGATAGCAGTGTGTTTTCAATGCATGGTGATTTTAAGTTCAAGGGGTAAGTTCATGTGCTTCCACTTCCGAGACCGTGTTTCGCTGAAAACAACCGACACAGAGGTTAGATCAATTACATCAATAAGTTGTTGCTTATGTAGCGCCTCCCTTCCTTAGGTCGTGTTCTAAGACGTGGGCTCCTGCTATATGCGTTATTATTTTGTGAAGTTGTGAAGCTTTTCATAGAAAGTTCCATGCACAGTGGGAAATTCCCGCTCTTTTCGACCTTTTAAACCTTTATTTGAAAAGTTTGAAAGTAGACCATGTTCAGAGTTTAAAAGGCCTATTAACCTTTTATTTGCTTGACCATGAAAGGTTAGAAAATGAGTCAGTGCTGTTTATTAGATTCCTAGCCATCGGTAAAATCATGACATGCTCGAATCTCACTTTCTGGAGAAACTGTCCTGTTTAAATCTACATAATTGTCCTTGTATAGCTTAGCACAGTACCCGCGACCACCTATAGCCTAATTTAGTCTCTGAAACTGAAGTGTTTTAATTCAGAGGCTTCGTGCCCCTAGGAGTTATGGACTGGGCGGACTAGGGCGCAAATCATGCAGCTGGAACATAGAGATGTCGAAACCAGTTTTGTGGCTGACTGGATAAAGGCTATGACATTTGAGGCAATGAAGCTTAGGGAGGTCCGGGGTTCGATCCTCGGCTGGGTCAAAGGTTTTCATCCAAGAGCCTCCTACGGTACCATCTGAACTGGCCTTTCAAAAAAAAAACCAAAGATGATCTAAATTATTGAGTTATTTAGCCATCCTACGAGAAATTATTCATAAGCCATGGGCTTCTCCCACAGTCGTGGTCGCTTCCCGTCGTAAAACAACTGCCTTTTAGTGCCTGAATTATTATAAAACTATAAAGATGTCAGAACGTAGAGATTGTCGAAATATCAGCTGTTATCTAGTAGAAATCAGACTATTTCATTAATTTGTTGGCTGGCAGTTGTACTTTTAAATAGATCTTATACATTGATGTTAGCCACCATGTCTTCGGGGACATTGCATTCTCCACTACTATGTGTACAAAAGCATGTAAAATGTCGTGTCCTCTGAACCCTACCGTAATAGACCCGTTCGGAAAATGTTTTCACGCAATACTTCATGGGATTGGTCAAAGGTGAAGTGAACCACTTACCTTCGCGGCAGTTATCGACCTCTTTCAGAAGTACACATGTCTTGGTATTACAAGCACAGACATTGTAGTGCAGACGTAAGCCTAATGCACGTCCGCCAGGCGGGCAATTATATCACACGCGCGCGCAAACAGGCGAAAAAGTTGTCACGGTAACAGCTGACTTTGTGACCCCACCGGAAGTACTTCCCAACTGGCTTATTCAATCTCTACGAGACTGTGACTTCATCTGCAAGAGGTCTAAACCCACGTGCTGACTTATGAACAAACTCATGTGTGGCTCGTCCGGTATTCGATATAGGCCTACATTCATTACCTCCTTTCTCCCTGTATCTATGGTTTCTTACCAGCAAATCGGCAATAGACTCATTCACTGTTCACAAACAAAGGCTTCACCGCGTGTCGGTAAAAGAGTTTGAGAGGCGCGCTTACACTGTCGTCACAATGCAAAGTAGATTTCAATTCGTCTACTTTCTGCGTACAATCGCACAAGCGTTTACACGCGCAACACGGAAAATACATGCATGTGTTCTTGCACATGCTCTGTGCCAACCAATGCCAACCAGTAACGTAACCGTGAACAGTCTTATTTCGGAATAACAATAAATAAATCACAAGCTTGACTACTATAAATCAGGAAGGAGGGAGGGGTTTGAGCTCTGTTGTCCCAAATTTTAATGCAGAATTTTTTGACCGAAAGTGATAAATATTTTGCTAGAGTGGGAGATGCTGAATCCCTTGCCTTCATAGCAGGTGTCGAATATGTACTCCTCTTTTGACGTACATACTCTAACGAGTATGTATGGTATTGCGAGTGCAGTCAGTGTGGCTGCAAGAGCAATAAACGTCCGCCGGGCGGGCAACTGCATCTCCAGCTCCCCGCTTTGTAAGCCTATGACAGGGATGCTGGGAAAAATCAAATTTTTCAATATTTTATAATTATTTTCTGAACAAAGGATCATAATTGATCATTATATTATTTTCCAGCCTAATTTTTGTCCGTTGCTCTTGTGAAACTCGTTAATGTCGGAACTGTTAACTCTGCAGAATATCGGTATCGCCGATATCTCCCCTATTCGACCTTCATCGTTATCGGTAAAATTTACCTTAAATACTGGTACCGCCTAATCGACATTATCTGGCTAAAACTTGATACGCGGTAACCTAATTTTCTAATGTCTGACGATACTTGCCAATGTTTGACATCATGTAAGTGAAACTGCAGTCCTAGTAGCACACAGTAGGTATAGTTTCGTGTACAGTACGCTCAATTCCTAGCTAAAATGTCGCTATCGGTGGGTATTGAGAAATGAAGTATCGATACCGGTAATATCGGTTATTATTAAAATCTGTACAATTCTGAAAATTATTGTGGTTCACGAATACAGATATATAAAATGCTACAAAGCAAAATATCCGAACCTTTGCCGTTCCACGGTGTTTTTAAAAAGATAGGCCATGAACAAATGCTTTAATGCAAAAACAGCCCCTGTGTGGTAAAATTGTAGTCATATAGTTTGGTAACGCCTTGTTGGCCTAATGCATTCAGCAACAGCCTTTTAAAATTTTGCGAAAGTTATTTGTGTGGTAATAAAAGAAGTAAAAGGAATGTCTTTATATTTAGATGTAATGTAACGATGGCTCACTTATTCCATACTGCAGCTGATTTGGTTGGTAATGGTCATATATGGTGGCACTATATGACAATCACCATCCCTCAAGACCAGGGGTTTGATGACACTGCTCTTCTGTTTATCACTGGTGGTGATAATGACGACAGGTATGAACTAATCTTTCAGCAACATACTTATGATAGTTTATAGACCCCCAAATGGCTTGCTTCCACCCACATAAATATCCATTCCCTTATTTACACGCAAAAGCGAAAATCTCTGGGATAATAAGAGGATCTGCACTGTAAAAATACTTGGGTCAACTTGACCCAAAATTGAGTCAGGAGGGAACCGACCAAAAATAATTTGGTCAAATAATGACCCAAAAGGCTCCATATGACCCAAATGGGGTTAAATTTGACCCAAAATGTTGTTTAGTTCCATCGTGACCAAACTGGTTTTAAAGTGTGGGGATGTGATCCCCTCTCCCCACTTTTATGGAGATGCTTCCTTTGACTTGCCTTTTCCCACAGTAAATTTTCTTCAATGGCCTTTCATCCCCACCCCTCACACATACATTTTGCACAAATCCCAGCTATTACTGATTACACGTTTAGCTTATCTTTTGGTTTGGAACACCCCCCAACCATCCTCAAGATACCTTAGAAGTACTTGCCATAAATACAATTAATAAGAGAGCTTGTTCGCTGCAATATATCGAGACTACACAAATAATATTTATATAATATTTATATAATATTTATAAAATATTTACAATATTTAAAAATATTTGTAGTGTAATTATATCTATAAAATACGTTCACCGTCAGAATGGATGAGACTTCACTCTACGGCTGTAAGCTACGGTGACTGCTCTATGTTCCGACACCTTATAGGTAAGATTTAGGAAGCTAGGGTAACGGGTTAGGTTAGTGTCATGGATTGGAAAAAGTTAAAAAATAGAAGCCCTTTTAATAATATCTCTGTGAAATGAACATTAAAATATGAATCCGCCACTCAGAGCTATTTGTCTGCATTTATATAGTGTCGGAACATAGAGATGCCAGAAGGTAGGGGCGTAACGTTCATTAGTTTCCACCATGGGGATGTGAAAAAGTTCTACTTGAGTTTCCGTGTGGCACATAACGATGCACTAAAACTCAACGTAAAGTGGACATTGATGTGTAAATAGGCCTACATTTGCTACCATAGTTTACGTCTCATAATAATCAGTTTTCTCTTTTTTCAGCCCACCAGATCCAACAACACAAATGACAGTTCAATTTTCAATTCAGCTAGCCGAACGACTGGGGATGTAAGTATTACTAAATTTCCAAACATGATAAGTGCTAAAATAGAATATTGTACATCAGATATTCAAAAATAAATATTCTGTGCAGAGAATTTGTAAGGCTTAAACAATGTTGCGTATGATTGGATGTGACCATTGTAAACAATTGATTTCTGCAATCCTGTTAAAACAAAATAAAACAAAATGGCCAAAACTGTGAAAAGTTTCTCAAGATGAACTCAAGACCCAAGCTCCACTTTTCAATGTCTGTTTAATTAAATGAACTTTGAAAAGTTTGGGTTTTTCTTGAAAAAAAAATGAAAAGTTAAAATTTTTATTGGAGAATCTGCCTTCCTCGAGAGCAAAATAAAGTACTCTATCGAGGCGACTGATCGCCGTCGGAATTACTTGCTTTACCGTACCCATAAAGGCGCTGGGACAAGAGTCGTAAACTTCTCTCCGGCAGCCTTCTCCAATCGGGTTTTCATGCCCCCTTCCCTCCACCTGGCACAGGGACCGCGGAGACTAGGGGCTACGGGGGCTTTAGCACCCGCACTTTTCTGACGTGGGCATTTTGGGCCGTCTTAAACAGCTTTTATTTTATTGAACATACTGGTCCGCTTCGATAATTATCCTCCTCAGTTTAAAATTGGTTTCACGGCCCCTGTGGAGTCATCCTTGCTCTTTCTTAAGTTTCTTTATTGCTATAAAGCAATCCTTTTTGTAATTGAACAAACACCGCTTCCATCAATCCTACAGGGTCGTGGCAACGGTGTTCCAAGTACCAAACCAACCAATTCGATTTCCTGTGAGTTTTATCAATTCAATGCACAATATTATACTAGATCTATCAGTAAAACTTAAGCTTGCATTTGATCGATATTTTTATATAATTTGCTCGACATTCATGTTTAGGTGATATAGCATGGTCGTTATACAATATAAATTGAGGATTATTTATTCACTTAGTATGCTCTGAAAGAGGTAAAGTGTGTAATGTAGGGGCTTAAAAGTAACGTTTATTGAGTTTTTTTGAAAATATTTATCAACATCGATATTTCGTATATCTGCCTAGGCGTACGAGGCAAGGGGTTGGGGATGTGGTCCCATTTCCGGTCAAAAATTGCTATTTTCGGGCAAAAATGCATTAAATTTTCCCGGCAAAAGGCTGCAGCCTACCAATTGAAGTAGTCCCTTATGCTAATGTATTTCTGTTGCCTATGGTGCACTATATAATACAATAAGTGGTACATAATTTCGAAAGAATCAATGCACAACATGTACGCAACCAAGAGTTGGTCTGCAGATAAGGGGAATGTCATGAGAAAGGAAAACTTTTGCGAATGGGTACGCATAAGGCGCGCGGATAAAATAAAACTTGAAAGACACTTCAGTGATATTTTACTTCATTTGACAATTCAGAAGTTATCCATTTATTAAAAAGGAGTGGTATTGGATTATTTTTTCAAGAAGCAGGTAACTTGGGACATTATCTTTTCCATTCTTGTGACTTGAGAGTTTGACCCTCTCTTCCCTGTGACTACACGTATTTAGTACAACCAGTAGACATGAGAAATGATAGAAAAAATCAGTGGAGCAAAAAAGAGTAAGCACTCCCAATTAGCAGCGTAATATTTGATGGCCTATTAAAATTATCTTTTGCTTTAGTGAGTCCAGACCTTGCTTACGTAGCAGGCTGTACGGTATAATCCTTGTTCAGTCATATCCCTGGTTTGGGAAGCTGATGAGCTGAGCAAACGGAGTACGCTGCGCGGGGTAATCCAGACTATAATCGAGTATCTTACATTAATTTTAGAATGACGCTCGTAATCTTGATCGTAAGGAAGATGACATCATTGCCTTTGGTTGGCGACGATTTATCACAGAAGCTCCCGAAGATCCATACTTTCTTGTACGGATGCCTATGACAAAGGTATGCATACTTATACGGAGTACCATACATGATAAGGAAATGCTGTATAAGTACTCATGAGATAAACATAGTGTTGTGTGAGTATTCGTTAGTTGAGAGGCATTTGAAGGAACACTTCTCAGTTAGGGGGTGTTCACTGTGTGATAATTCAAAACGTAAGAAGATATGTTGTGTGAGTTATAAGACAACGAAGTGTTTGACTACTTTTCGTTGGTTAAGATGAGGGTGCTTGATTAATATTCTTCAGGTAAAAGAGAATATCGTTTGAGCATAGTTGATCAGTTAAGAGGGATTCCTGTAAGAGTGACATCAGTTAAGGGTTTTGCTTGAGCACCCTTTAGGGAAGTGTGTATGTGTCTTCCTCAGTTAAAAGGGAGTGATGTTTGAGAACTCACCAGATAACACCAGTCTTGCAGTCATTACTTGAGAGGGAGTTTTGCACTAGTAGTCAGTGAAAAGGGAGTGATTTATGGGTAGTATTCGCCGGATACACCAGTACTGAGTGAATATACACACTGCTTCTTGAGAGCGAGTTTTGAATAAGTTTGAATAGTTCTTTCTTTTTATTGCGATGCACTGTGAACACTAATCTCCAGAGGTGGTATGCCTGTGCCTACGTTGCAGGCTGTGCGGTATATTCCTTGTTCAGTATACCTGTTTGGATAGCCTTAAAGAGAGGCTGGGCAAACAGAGTCCACTTCTCTCGTAATAGTGCTTATAATGCTCGTTAATTCACCTGTATGGGTTATAGCCAGATGTAATAGTGCGTTGTGGCAAGCATTAACTGGTGTTCATCGGGTAAAGAGCGTTGTTGTATGATGATTCACCAATTAACGGGAACTAATCTACGAGTATCTACCACTTTATCACTTATACAATTTCAAAGCCTTGATAAAATGAAAACTGGACATTTCTTGATTAAAACAGAATATGCTGATCTAGAAAGCCATTTCCACTGAGATGAGTTAGCTTGAACAAAAGTGGAACTTACTATTCAGCTGTGTGGACTTAAAACGAAAAAGAAAAATGAAATACTATGGAAGAGTCTACTAAGTAGAGTTCCTGAACGTCGAGTTCTTTAATATGTTCAATACAACACATAACTGTGAAAATCTATAACCTGCAGTTCATTTCATGATGGTTCCATTATTTCCCCTTAGGATAGTCAGTGTATCGTACATGACTGGATTCTAGGCCCTAAATTCACCAAAAAGGATGATTTAAGTTTGCATGACTTGTACTTACCATACGTTAACTTAAAAAACCACCTAATTTACCAGAGTTAATTTGCTCCGTTTTTTACCCCACAGGCTGCTGTACGGGCAATGGATACAGTCACAAATTTTGTCAGCTCCAAGATAAACAGATTTTATCTCACTGGGCTTTCGAAAGTAAGTCCTTCGTTCCCGAAAGATTAATGTCTTTCGACGGAAGTGGTATCTCAGAGGCAGCGAAATTAATGTTGTCTCTCTAAACAACTGTTGTGAGATATTCAGGGATTCGAAATGTTTACGGAATAGACTACGGGTGCTTTTTACACTAGATCCGGATCTGATCGCCCGATGTTATCAGTATATCAAATTACATGTAAGGCTTGATCCTGGTGCATTAACACTTGTCGTACTCTGATCTTCCTCCATGCTTTAGCGCAAGTGACCTCCAAATAAATTACGAAATAGAAGCACACGCTTCACCGTTGATCTCGGGTCACCGTTGTTCCTTGAGCATTTACACTACAAGTTTTGATCGCCTGTGCGGCGTCTGATCCTCCCCTCTTACCAGGATCAAAATCGGGCGATCAGATCCGCATCTGATCTGCATTTACACTTCAGATTTGATCTCGAGCAGTGGATCTGAACCCGCGCAGGCGATCAGATCCGGATCTAGTGTAAAAGCACCCTACTTCGAGAGGACGTGGTAGTCTGTGTAGGAAAATAGCGTATTGAAGAAAGATACGTAAATTCTCCTGTCAAAGGCAGTTCTGGTAGAGCTTAAACATAGCTCCCTGGAGAAATATAGAGATGTTGTCCTACTCCTAACTGCCTAAGTTGCCTACGTAGCAGGTTGTACAGCATATTCCTTGTTCAGTCATATCCCTACCGGAGTACACACACACTCACTCATAAACAATAGCATAAACAATGAGAGAGTAAATGAATAAGTCACATTATGGTACTGAAGTTTGCGTTTAAAATTGGACGCAGTCCTCTTCGCTTGAGCGGACGGTGGTTTGGGAAGCTGAGGAGCTGAGCAAACAGAGTGGTCGCTCCGAGGGGGAACTCCTAAGCTGTTAGAGGTTGTGGTGACATGCCAACCAAAAGAGCTGTTTTTCTTGACAGTTAAGGAATGATATTATCCGAGGAGAGATCCATTGAAATTGCTTCCGCATCTCTTGCCGTCATTAACATATACCCTTTCTAAATGTGACAAAATAATGATGTGCAGCGTTGCACAGTGCCAGCAATTCTTTTATTAACCCTTCATAACTCTTAAAGCAGCCTTATAAGAGTTAAGTTACAGTGTAGCACTCACTTACAGTTTAACAAAACCATAGAGCTGCAATTACCTATATGTAATAATCGTTTCAAATGATTCAGTAAAAGTAAAGATATTTACAAATTTGATGTCTGTTTTTACGTATAGCGTTTGTCTATGAGTTAATTTTGAGAAGAACGGTCCGCCCATGTTGTGAATATTTGCCAAATTTCAAAGTTCACAGAAACAATGAGGCACCAGCTATCGGTAAATCTGTAGGCTCGACTGATGCTTTGCCGGAGCTCTAATATATGTAAAGCTTCGACTTGCTTATGCATTTACAAAAATGTCTGTATTTAAACAAACTTAAAGTACAGGTAATGGATTTTCTTTCAACAGCGAGGTTGGACTGCGTGGTCAACTGCAGCTGTTGATGACAGGGTGGTCGGCATAGCTCCACAAGTACTGGACATCCTGAACTTCGAGCCTGTAAGTTGTTCATTTAAGTCTTAAAGCCTATAGCCTACTGTGCGTTGGCCTTAAATCTCAAAAGAATGCAAATAGAAAAAGGCCATCTTACGTTTTCATGCAGCGTCTTTTTGAGCAGGACACATGGACCAATTATATCAATTCATGCAATCATGTAACAATGTGTTGAATCATTTTTCCAAGTTTTTACTTTGGATTATGAAAGACTAACCTTAATTTTTCATGGTCACTTTACCCAAACCTATATATCATAAAATCCTAACCTTAATTTTGAGACAAAATTTAAAATAAAAAAAACTTTCTTCCTCAATTGCCCTAAAGAAACAAGGCCGTCAAATGAAAAAAACTTTTTATTTTCTCAGAGACGATTGTTTAGAGAGCCTCTCCAAAGGCCAGCTTTCGTACATTTTTGCTACTCGGCCTCTTGGTTAAGGTCATGTGTAGTCGATATCTGTTCTTTTCAGCCAGTTTAGAATGAGACCACTCAGGACCGGCCCTGATGTAGAGGTCTGGGTCAAGAAGTTGGTCACATTAAGTCTGAGTGTCCCTTGCGGACGTGGTTCCTTTGGGGAGTGAAACTTTTTTCAGGAGTAACGTTTGATTTTCGCTCTTCGGCTTTTCGCCAAAGAGCCGCGAGGACTTTGGAAAAAATATTTTTGCTACCTTTTGCTAAATCCACTGAAAAAATGGCTCAAACAAGGGGCTGTATAAAAGCCTAAGACTAGAAGAACGACACCAGGTATAGCCCTGGGTATATCACCTCTTAACTTGTTAGAGGAATTGATGCTGGACTTACACAGGCACGCATTGATACCTATTCTGGTGCAGCGATGGAGAAAAGGTCCCTCCTGGTTATCAGTACATGAAGAACTTAGTTTATTCTGATCGGGTAATTGCAACTCCCCGCTCTGAAAAGCATCTATTTACGGGAACCCCATCATTCATTCCTTTAGACAGTGTCTGAAAAAAATTAGGTTAACAATGGAACTCCTCATAAACTCGGTTTCCCTTTATCATGACAACTGGATACACTTAAATGTGAAAATAGTAGGATACCAAATGTAACTGTATAAGGATCATGTAGTTAAGTCAACCTATATTGCATAGCAAGAGCAAATTAAGATAAGGAACAAAACATTAAAAACTATGTCACAGCTAAAACGATACCTTTGCCAATCAAGTTCAACACCTTGCGAGTAAAGCCATGGATAGGGAGGGGGTATAGGTTGTAAAAAGATATTCCAATATGACTCCATTATTCCTTGACCAAAAATCCTTAGTATGAGAAACGTCCTGAGACAGACCCTTGGACCCCACACCCATAGGCAGGAATTTCTGGTTCGGTGGCCAATTTGGCGTCACTGGGTTAGTTGACCTCCCCCTCCATATCCTGGTTATTATGCTTTTAAGGTACACCGTAACTCGGTAAAAGTAAATTGGAAATTTAGCATCAAATGAAGTTTAGTGGTTTGTTCACGGTTATCAATTTTTTATAGAATTTACAGCATCACTATCGATCGTTGAAGGGATGGACTTTTGCCCTTGAACCCTACTGGAGTGAAAATGTGACGAGACTCTACGGGGTACCAGAGTTTTATTTAATGGCAGAAGTATCTGACCCATTTTGTAAGTAGACTTGCTTTACATTACTGTTGGTACTTCTTCAGATACGCTTATTTAAGCATATTGCAAGCGAGAGCAGCGATCATGAGTGGCAGGGGAAGGGAAAAATTTCTCAATTGCTATTACTACTTGAAGTAGGCTTATTCAAGCATTTTCCAAGCAAGAGCAACAATCATGAGTGGGGGGAGGGAAAATTGTTCCCCAGTATTTCGGTTGGAAAACAGACCCCTTTCGTCCCCTTCCCCATATTTGGTCCACGAGCCTAATAGCTGGGGATCTTTGTGAGTGAGACGGTCCCCTCCAATCACTTGGTTAAGGGCGGAATAACGGCGATATTTTGGTGAAAACCGTAATATTCGCTGATATTTGGGTAAATGTTACGACTTTCCTTGCCTCATAGTTACAGAAAACGATTTTCCGAGTCCCTTCTCCCACATCCTTAACCAATGGCTGGGATCATGCAGGGAGCAGCTTACCTACCATTTGTTTGTGGGCTCGGAATCCCTTTTGTCCACCCATCCGTAGTTTGTCAACCACCGTAATGTTTGCGGATATTTGTCAGTATAGGACGTGGTCTATCTTTAATTTGTTTGAGGAGAAAGTATACTTTTTGTTCCTCTAAATATTTTGTCAACAACCGATACATTTGGCTCAGCCATTTTCGACTTCCCTGCGTAGCATGCTGTGCGGTACGTTACTTGCTCGGTCATATCCCTTTGCAGGAAGCCTCAAAGAGGAAGAGGGTTATGCAAACAGTGTCCGCCCCTTGGGATATTCTACTTCTCGTTTTGTGTCCATGTAATACAGCGTATATATGCCTAACTACTTGTCATTTTTCAGCCTACCGAGACATACTGACTATGCCTAAATATATCATAACAGCGGGTAATGATCAGTTTTTTCTACCAGACGATTCTCACTATTTCTTCGACCAGATGAAAGGACCCACGTACATGAGGTAAGGTAAAATAATCTTCAACGAGCCAGTTCAGACTTAGCATTGCGCATGCACAGTATAGCTTCAGGTCAAAGCTCATATGGGTACAGAAAAGGCTACATGTGCTTTGGTTCGTAAAATGTGCACACTAATGTCATGTTGTAAGTCTTTCGCGTTAAATTTCGCAAGTGTATCTGAAAGCACAATTATAATAATGTAACTTAGTGTAACTTATAATGACATTTATTACTGCATTCTGTACCCATATGACCTAAGACTTAAATCTACTGTGCATGCGCGGCAATAACTCTGACCTGGCCGATTACATGTGATCACAGTTGTTGTAAGAAGCGACTTGATTTCATCGGGACCGTTTTTAGGTTTAAGGAGCAACTCGTTTTGAAGAATATCTTGAATTTTTTTTTTTTTTACTTTCACCTGCTAGAAATAGATATATCTATTTAGTAAGTCTTTTATACGTGCTTGCGAAATCTGTTGCATGTGTGCCCTGTGCTTCATTGTTTTGCCTCCAAAATGGCCTCGCTTGACGTCAATGCATCAGTTCTATTCCTGATCAGGCAGCTTCCTGTACTGATTACATATTGATAACTCTTGTTATCTGAAGCCTCTCTAGCTTAACATAATGGGGGCAGTAGGGACAGTCCCCTCTCTGAAATTTTCGAAGACAAATTTATAACACATCAATGTTTAAAAGCTGTGGATATTTAAAATGCAAACAAAAATGTTCAGATGCAACTCTTAAGTCACGAAAGTGCCATTTCCAACAACATAAGAAGCAGTTTGGGCTATTTTTGCCTGAGTTGGTACGCTAAACGCCAACTGATAGTGGCCCTCTGCTACTGAGCATGTTTCGTCCTCCCTCTCGAAATATTTCTGCGTACGGCCATGTATAAACTGAATATGAGCTCGTGTGATGTAAAAGGCAACTCAATAACTGATTTTTACTTCTGAACCAAAAACTAACGCCAACAATTTTAAAGGCGTGAGGTAACTTGAAAGCAGAAATTTCATGCCTGTTGACAAGCTACCATAACTACTGCAGTCGGCATTTCCGTCTAACTGATCCACACATTGGGTTCACAAACAAACAGAAATACACTTTCATGACAAAACAACGTTTCTGAACCACGACCTTTGGAATTTTTCAGTTATAAAAATGTTAAATAAAGCTTCACATTTTGCACGAGGTTTGCTAAGCTCTTCTTTCATCAGGCTTTTAATGCAATCATATGATATGACACATTTATTTTACCATAGAATCCATCCAAACGTCGGTCACAACTTAACACCGAGGGCAACCTTTGTACTGTCTGAACTGGTGGCTTTTGTCCTTAGCGTCGAAAAGGTTTGAAGATATGAATCAAATTTTTATTACGTATAGAGTAAAGCGTTTAAAATCAGGAAACATACCTACTGGTTCCTTTAAAGGAAGAAAAAAAGGGTATGGAGAATTTTTTAACCCGGGCGTAACTTCAATTTTGACAAACCCTGATTGAACTTACCTATGGCCGAGTGTAGCAGCTTTCTTCCATCTATTTATCTTCAACCCGGGCGTGCGCCTCAATCTCCCCCTTGATTCTCGCCTGAAAAATATACACACCTACATGAGCAAAACACATGGCCTATAAGCGTACAGGCCAACAGCTGGAGAAAAAAACCCTCAACAATTCGAAAAAACCTATTTCTCGGGCACATTTTGGGGAAAATCGGGTATGGAACCCCGGGAAGAATAGGCTTCTCTCAAGAAAAACAGCTCAGCCTATCAGAAAAAGGAACGTACGGCTACGGTCGAGCGCACTTTTTCATAGCACAGAACTGGTGTAAGTGACAGCATTTTAGAACTGAAGTAATTTAGAACTATGCAGTATACCAGAATTTCAGAAATAACGCGAAGTATCGGTCGTAAATTCTTGCTGCATAAGTCATTTGGTGGTGGGTACGGTAGTTGTGCCTATCTTGCCATAACTTTCACTAAACATTTAAAAGTGAAAAAATTGAAGGCCTATCGTTTCGTATTTGAATGCAATGGTAGGACCCTTGTCTACACAATATTGATTAAGATTATAGAGGGCGTCGTTGACCTCTGCTAAAAGTGTATTGTAGCCATTGTAAATGAAGGAATATCCATTAATTTGAATAATTCGGTCATGCGAATATGATATAAGAACTTGAAGACAGACAATCCTCACCCCAAAGTGCATTTTAGGTGTAGGGGTATCAAAATTCTCCGTTGGTTACTGCTCTTTGATTGACATCATAGTTTGGAAATTCAGACTGATGCAGAGTAGCTCACATTCCACACAATGCAGAGAGAGTGATCAGGTTAAACATCACCGCCTTGTGTGCTCACTAAGACATGGCCTTAAACAATAAAATAACTTTGTGTCTGCACAAGGAGGAGCTTTATACAGTTATGGGTGAGCTACAAATAACTTAGTTGAGAGAATTGAAAGTGTCGGGGATGATGAGAATTGCCCTTTAAGAAAGCTTCGTCACTGCAATCATTTACTTATGTAAAGTATATTTATTTTTTGCTTTTCCATAGAATTGGCAATTTCCAGAGATGTCGTGGACACGTTCAGAGGTAAGATATTATTTGTAAGAGGCAAAAAAAGGGGGGGATGGGCGTTTTCTTGAAAACAATGTGAAAAATGGAACGATTTTGGAAAATTTTGGACGACGTTTTCTCGTCTTCCATTTTCTTTCTGCGACTTTTTGAACGATTTTGGTAGGAAAAATGGCTGCTTTTGAACGACTTTTAAGGCTACGAAGAAAGGCATGCTTTATTGCGAAATGGGCCGACTGTTCCACTTTCAAATGGAGGTTTTCTACCTTAAATATTGCCGCTTAGTTTCCTCTGAGGGACAAACTTCATTGTATCTTGCAAAACATGAAGAAACCTTGAAGGTTTACGTTACGACCCTGCTCATAAATTCGATCCTGTTTTACAATGGAATAGTCTAGGCAGCGATACTGGAATGTGCTATTGCCCTTGACAGGTTTTCATGACAGGACGATTTGAGAAGATTTCTGACGAAATCATCCAATAGCAGTAATTTTTCGTCCCAATTTTCACTGAAGAAGTTGGCAAAATTGTAACAGACCATTGCCTTAAAAAAAGATGGTACACCCTCTAAAATTCCCAGAAAAAGGTTTGTGTGACAACACGGACATATGCGACCGGCTTATTTGGACCAGGGAGTTGCTAGCAACTCCCTGTTTGAACACGACCCTGCTCAACTCATTTGCGCGCTGTGATATAATATGTTTGTACCCGTTTTTGTGTTTAATTTTTTCCTCTTTTTTCATGGCTGGTAAAATTGTAGTTTTTCATCACTACAGAAAGCAATGCCACGTAATTATGATTGTAACTGTAACTATATCAACCCATGAGTTTACGTTTCAACTTCGTGCGGATCTGGGGGTTATAACAGTATTTCATGCCGAGTTATATCATAAGTACTAGTAACGTAGTAACACTCACGTTTGTCAATCTACAGTCGTTGAGTCAGAGAGGTCTAAACGTATGATCGATTATGTCTTATCCTTCATCTTCATGATTTATGATACTGTATATAGAGCAAACATTGATCGGTTGTCTAAGCAAACGTACCGGTATCTGGCTATTGTCTGACGCTATTTTAAGTACCGGTGAAGCATAGTAATACTAATTTTCCTCATAGCACAAATGCAAGGCTGCCATTTTGCCGTTTTTCTGTCATGTTGCTAATTTGACCGTATTTCACTCGTATTACTAAGTGCAGGGTAGTCAAAAGTAGCCGATCACCGGCGGTAAATCGCCGCCTACAGCGTCATTTACCGCCGCCTACTCTTCACTGGATGTCAAAAATAATTTGTTCCACCTTTCACTTTTTTTCTTTTTCAAATACAATCTGCACATGAATTGATCACATACTTTTACACATCTTCGGTTCTAAAGTTGTCAACCCCAAAAATGGATAACATCTCTTACAATCCCGTAAAAATAGTATGGAATGCGCGATTATCGGAGATCGCGCACGTGTAACAGGACTTTCCGCACTGTCACCACGGTGAAATGCGGGCTGCAAGAATAGCACAGATTACTTTCATACTTCAAGAGTTGGCCCTACATAGTACACCAAGGAGCAGGCAGCTGCCTTCTTCATGCTAGACTATATACATATGCGTATTTGTACATAGTGCTGATTTGGATCTAGAGATCTTTAATTTACTACCCCGCGAAAGGTACATTCTAACGTTAAATCAGTTCATCGTTCATTGTGCATGCTCACATTGTCATTACAATAAAGATAGGCCACGCAGGCAATCCTTGATTGTCGCACGGAAAGAATGCCGGGCTCGTTAAGAGATGAACTTTCAATTAAAATTTTAACTGTTCGTATCAATTTGAAATAGTTTGCAAAGATGATTTAAACCATCGTTACTCCTTCAGTCATAGTTTATAGCATACATGTGTGATCATGTACACAGACTTTTTGACACCCCAAATGAGGATATTTCAGTCCCAAAATTAACAGTTAGAACTAAATCTCACATTCGAAGTACTGTACTGCTCTCTGCATACATTTAGTACACACATCACTCATTCCAAGTGCAAGACTCTTCGTTGGAACTCTCGAAAAGAAAAAAAAAATCCTAAAGTGGTCAAGAATGTCCAAAATATTCATATCACATGTGTAAAAGACTCTTAAATAACAATCAGTCACATATTCGCACGATTTACTTCGAGAGGTTTTCCTTGCGGGCATTTTTCCACAGAGTAGCATCGTACTTTTGCCGTTACCTAACGTGTTATATGTAGGTATAGGCCTACACTATGAACTTTACCCCTAGCTTATTTCTGATCAGTAGTGATTTTCATGAATTCATACTGGTGCACAGGAGAGCAGTGCCCACCGTTTCTGATGCTTGTGTTTTTCATGTGTTAGTTAGCGTTTTATTTGTTCTCTACTGTTAAGCAGAGTTTGCTTGTCAAAAGTTGATACAATTAAAATAAATATTTAGGGGCATTTTTCAATATAAATTAGTGTTACGAGAGAGTAACACAAGCTCATGATTCCATGTTCATCTAAACCCAAAGGAGCTGTTGCAACCTGTTCCAACTCTAATGACCTGATCAGCCTCAATCATAGATGTGTCCATAGTTAGGGGAAACTAAAGGGCAAATTCAACTTAATTTTCAGAATACAATTCAATATAGGGTTTGAGCACAATGTCGGTTTAGTATGGACTGTAAGTTTCTGTTTTACTGAAGGGGGTGGGATATGATAGAAATTTACAGAATAAACTTTTCTCCCTATGACCCTGCCCAAACCTTTCTGAATACACAAATGTCTTGTACTGAATTTTACACCACAGGGGCTCAGGCTGGGTACCAGTACCTGGACTTAGTATTGACTGTGAAATTACGTTCAATAGAAGGGGAGGGGGTCCAATAGAATGCACAGATATGGCAAATTTCTGTACCAAAATTCTGAAATGTCCCCTAACAGATGGGTACAATGCCTGAGAATAATGCCTGGAAGTGGGGTAATTTACATTCAGTAGTACCCATCAGGTCAGGGACTATATTTGGTCTTTCAATGTTCCACTGTGGAGAGTTGTTCATAGAACATCGACTAAACAGGGAAATTTTAAGTCCAGGGAGAGTAGTAACCGAACTGAAACTTTGAGCAGAACAGCATTTAATTTTAGCTGGAAGGGTATATATATATATATATATATATATATGCGTGTCGACAACACCAACAATGGTAACTAACATATCCCTCTAGAAAAAAGCTTCTAGGGGCTTATGAAACATTTAAACCCAGGAGCTTCCGGGCTGGCCCCACCCCCTTGGCCCCCACCGGGGCACTGCTCATGAACCCCACCTGCACGGGCTTCGCGCTTCGGGCTCAACGTGCTCACTACGCGTGCACATTGTAGTGCTTCCAGGTACGCCCGCCTACTTGAGCCTGTTTAGCCTGCTACTCAGAAAAATTTTGACTACCCTGTAAGTGGTCATTTGGCAGGGAAAATTCTTCTCTGTAATGATGTAGGTATAGCAGACCCATTTGGGAGGGGAGTTTGGCCGTAAATTGTAAATTTCATCTGGCCGCAGCCCTGCAACAATGCAAGGAAAAGCCTCCCATGACAGGTGTAAACTGAAGTATTGTTGTAACTTTGTGTGCGAAACATTGTACATTCAGCGTGATTTCCCCTGGGCAAATAAGGGCACTTTCTTTTCTTTTTACCTTAACCCTAACCTTAATCCTAACTTAAGCATCAACTTTCATTTTTCATGATTTCAATGGAAATTTCCGAAAATCGCTCTCATTCGTCCTGGGAAAAAATCCGCGTACCGGCAGCACATACCCGCATCCCTACATTTCTAACTTAGAATAAAGGAAGGTTAAAAACAATCACATTTAAAGGAGCCCCTGTTTTTTATTAGCTTCCCACAGCTTTGTGTAATATTTAAAGGGGAGGATACGTTCTTCCTTCATAAAGTGCCAAAACATTCGATTCTATTGAGTGTAATGATTGCAATATTTACTTCTTGCATTTTCAATCTTTTTTCTTTGAAAAGTGAGCGGTAAGTTAGGTTTTGGGGTAAATTCCCATTTCAATAAAGCTTTCCCATATATTTCAAATATATGGCTCAGTAACGAACCCTTCAGTGGTAGATGCATACAGATGTGCCCTCCCACAAAAAAATTACCCTCCCGGCAACCCCTCCACTCCCTCAAAGTTGGCAAGTAAGGGCCAGGAGCCATCCGCTTCTCTTGAATCGTTTAAATTCTATTTACTGTACTAAAATTGTATATTTTACAGAATGAAACTCATGGCGAGATAACAATGACCGTGAGAGAACAGACACCTCGGAAGGTGACGGCGTATAGAGCAGAAACTACAAATACCAACGACAGGTACGTTTCGGTACACACGTCAAAAACATTAAATGGGAAATCTCCTCATCCAAGAGAGTTTCCAATTCTCCCAACTAAGTTAGGTCTAGCCACACCCATAACTGTCTTTAGCTTCTCCTTGGCAGACGCAAACAGAGTCTATTGCTTAAGGCCATATCATGGTGAGCATACAAGGCCCTAATGTGTAATGAAAACAATCTCTGTGCATGCTTTATAAAATGAACTACTCTTCTTTTTTAAATTTTGCAACTCCCTGATGTCAATCAAAGAGCAGTCACCACTTGGGCCTTTTGCTTACCCCCACTTTAAAGTCATACTTGGGTTGACGAGTATCTGTCTTAAAATGTACGCACCGTAACGGCATAGCCCTGGGACTTGCGTAAGAGTACAGTAATAATTCACACCATGCACCACATACCCACGATTCTGATGACCTCAAATGACCTTTGACCTCCACCAATAAAATAGCAGCTTTCCTCTCAATATGAGGCAAACAAATGTCCATATCTGCCTTCTAAAAAAGTTTCATACAATTGAACTGAATTTCATATTTATGGGCGTAAAAGTTTTCAGAATTTTCAATTTCAATCCATGGATTACATCATTTTGCTCAACAGTGCTAGTATTGTAATAAATGCCAGGGTATCCATGCCATGCTTTCAGAGTTCCCCGTAAAAAAACGACAAGATCGCATTTTCAAGACCTCATATTTTCTTCATTTATGCACAAACTTGGCCCTAATTTATTGATACACCAAGTCATTAAAATTGTTACTCTTTCTTTTCCCATGCAAAGATATTGCACAGTGAGATTTCATTTCTGAGTCTCAAAAAGAAAGTACTCTTAAAATTTTACAATTATCATCGGAGAAGAAAGTTTTGATTAATTATTCGACCATTACAAACAAGTAGCGTTCGAAACAATTTGATTTACCAGATCTTGTGTTACCCGTATAATGAGATATTCGTGGCTACCAATGAAAATATAAACATTCGTGATGACGTTTTCCTACTTACCCGTTTAAGCCTCTGTTGAATCACAAGATCTTCAAGGGTTCGTCTCCTTCTCGTTGTATCTATAAACACCTTGTTTAAAAGTATCTTTCTCCATGAAATTGTATTTAAATATGGATTAAGACCTTTCCTTTCAAACACGCACAGTGGATTTATGATTTCTAAAAAAAAATTCTCCACTCAGTAGAAACACGTTACTTCCAATAAGCAAGTTCGATAATTCGTGTGCCTATGAGCACGTGGTCCAATAAACAAAACACACCCGTACCTACAACATGTCTTCCAAAATTTGAGTTTGCTTGAGAAATATGTCAAGTCATCCTTTTTTAATCCATCGGAAATATAATGAGGGTTCTAACGCGGTTTTGTGGCGTGGACTGCATATAAATTTGCGTCTTTGGTGTAAGAATTGTATTTTAATCTGCCGTAAAGTAGTGTAGAGGCCCCTATTTTCGTTCAGTTAGGCTGGCCACACTTAGATTTAGGCTTAATGATATATGTACGTACTGCACGAAAATTGGTTACGCACAGAAATGGGGGAATGGAGTCCACTGTGTACTGAACCCTTTTTGTTTATCCCGCGTGTTTCCCACAATTCCATGCGGTAACGACTTATCAAACTCCCTTTTGCCCTTTCTTTCCCAGAATTCAAGGGACAACAGTACTGCTTTTTCCAAAGTCCCTCGACTCTCTGGCGAAGAGTCGAAGGGCGAAAACCAAACGTTTACTCCCGAAGGAGTTCTGTTCCCCAACGGAACTACGTCCCCAAGAGACAACGTAGACGTACAACAGTTGAAATATTGAACAATATAGTGCCCTCTCGCATATCGGCAGGCATGTAATGAGGCCATTGAACATTTATTTAAGAGGCTGGTGCAACTTTACTTCATAGTTTGTCTTAGAAATAAGAGAAAGTCGCAGAAAAACCATATGAAAGTGAAGTAAATTGAAGTAAATTATAATTTGATCCTACACTGCTAATTTTCATCTTTCTTTGCAGGAGAGATTTCCGTGCAAATTATTTTGATCCAGAAACTTTTAGTTTACGCGATTCGTTGGTGAATTACGTTGAATTTGAAGTGACTGAAGTGGTAGGTTCATCTTCCATCAATGTAGCTTATCGTTGTAACTAGACCACCAATCATGGTAAAAGCTTCGACTTCGGCGGATCCAGGATTTCACGTACGAAAAGGGAGGGGGCAACTCCTATGGCATACTAAGGGCAAATTTAGCACCTATACGAGCGCCAATTTAACTAAGCCTCGAAAGAGGGGCGGGAGATGGTCTAAGGGAAAAAACTTGAAATTTATGCACTTGAATGGTATTTCTGGCATCTGACAATTAAAAGAAGCACCACATTTGTGTATCTTTCGTAATTCTTGGTTCGATTGCATATAGTAAATTACATCCTAAACGAATAATTACACGCAAATGTCGTAAAGATCCTATCAATGTTTTAAATTGATACAACAAAGACAATATTTGAAGGGACAACAAAATACTTCCCCCTCCATTATCGACTGTCACTGCCTACGCTACAGGCTGTACGGCATATTCCTTGTTCCGTCATGTTTGGGAAGCCCTACCCCGCGGAGCGGACTCGGTTCGTTTAGTGCCCCTTTAAGCCTTCACAAACTATGACTGAACAGGATACATGCACCAGTCTGCTACGTAGGCAAGGGAAGCCCCAACGAGGAGATGAGCAGAGTCCGCTCCTCGGGTTGCCTACGTGGCAGACTGTACGGCATATTCCTTATTCAGTGGTTGGGGAAGCTGAGGAGATGAGCAGAGTCCTCTCCGAGGGGTACTATTTTCACGGTTAGGATTACCCTGTGCAAACACTAGCGAAATTGCAAACAATGCATAGCTTTGTATATTTTTGCTTCATACGTAAACAGATGTAAAAACGGTGGATTACTACTGCAAGCTCTTTGTTTTTATCGTGGGTACAATGGCCGCGAAGTTGTAGGTTTGGCCAATTCGTGCGCAAAATACACAGCAAAACTGAATGCTAAATGATTTCAGTTGGCATTGCCCTGATATATTGGCTTACAGCGGCGGTCAAAACGCCAGACAAGTGTTTGTACCAAGCAGAATCGACATGTTTTGGACGACAACAAGTTCAGTATTTTGGACTTTCTCCAATATACTTTCAAGCAATGGTTTGAAATGTAATGAGAATATAACTGACAAGATTTAAAAGCAACTGGCACCAGTCAATTTTTTCCAATCAGGAGTAAATCCTCGCAACGCGGAACGGTCGATTTTCAATTCAAAATTGTCCCCTACAAAAAATCGTTTCGCGTGATAAGGATTATCTCTGAACAAGCTATGGGCATGGGCAACCCATGAACTAGTGTGCAAACTTTCGGGCACAAATATCAAAATCTCTACAGGAAGATAGGTTTCATGGCCGCCAAACATTTAAAAAAGAGCTCTAGCGACTTCGTATTAATCATCGATCGTAACAACATTAAAAGTAAGTGATCATGAATCGGCGATCAGTATCATGAGTCGATCACTGCGTTCTAAACGGTAGTACATTGTGTAGGCGTGATGTGATTCCAATGAAAGCATTACTTACAATGCATAGTCTTCAAACAACATCATAACAAGCATTTGCCCCATCATTTTTCTTGTTCAAAGCAAAAAATATTACTCAGCCAAATTTTCGACTTTCGGCATTAGAATGAACTAGAAATTTGCGAATGTATCTAAATATGATCACCAAATCGTCTCAAGTTGATGAAGATTTCAGTAACAATTTCGGTAAAAAAAAGACAACATTCTCTTTGTGTATTGACATTATTGTTCATAAATGTGGTAATTATTTTGTGTGCTCTTTTTCTGTAGTGGTTGACTCAAGATTCATTCATAAACATTATGTTGTGTAGGCTACTACCACCCACAATTCAAAATCCATTTTCTACAAGATACTCAACCCAGACAACACTAAAATATAGCACAATGAGGAAGACGCATTGGAAAATATTACTGCAAAGTTTCATTCATTTTATTAAATGTTTTTTTTTATCTTTTTCTGTCACAACGGTCGTTAAGTGATCGACTCATGTACATCCAGTATAAGTGGTAGAATTTGCGTGACACTTTACACATCCTCTCCAAATTTCAGATTTGTGAAGTAGCTTACAAAACAGCCGAGAAAACGCAATTCAAAGACAAAATCTTTGAACGCCTGGCCGAAAACTGCTGCTTACTGTTTACCTCGACTAGTCGAAGTAAATTTTTTTGCAATTTATAGACCCTATACATTGACGTCACCACATACTTGACAACCCAACCCTGATGTCATGGAAGACAAACAATGAAAGCAATATATATATGCTATAAACATGGAAGTACTACTTCCATGCTATAAATAGGGTGCGTTTTAGTCAACTGTTAATGCTAGTTTTTGGCTTGACAGGTCTTTTCTGACGTCGCCCAAATGACGCAATCGCCATGATAATCAGTCATATGATCATCTAACAGAATTAACAACCTCAGGAGGTTGTTAGTAGTGTCAGAATTAGGCCACGCCTACAAAGTTGTGAATCAGCAGCGCGAAACACAGATGTTACAAATTGCAAACAAACGTAAACACTGCAAACACTCACTGCACTTATTTATTGCCTGTCTAACTTAATAATAATAAAAATAAATAATAATATAACATGAAAAATGTTCACGTGATCGTTTGTGTTCGAGCCACCGTGTACTGAGAATTTCTTACACTAACAGCACCCTGACAGTTAAGGGCTTGTCACAGTAAAGGGCGCATTTCGGTTTCTTTGTTCCTGTGACGCCATGTGCATATACCGTCTGTATGAACATCAAAGAGCAGACCCGTAAACGGAGTTGAGAGTGAAGGATGACTGTATGCACCTCACAGCAGTTTGTATTAGGTGCATGGTCGGCCTTCTTACTGGGGGGGGGGGGGAGACTGTCAGCTGATGGAAAGACAGTAGGGGCCTAATGTGGCTTGATGTATGTCACTCTTTGAGTCAAACAGACCTCAATTATAAAAACTTGTCTGATAAGCGACAAATGCAAAACAGGCGCATAACCAGGATTCGGTCGAGGAGGAAGGGGGGAGGGCAGGAACAACAACGAGCGAGCGCTAAGTGCGCCAAAACAGCACTTTAATGAAATTTTGGTAATGTGTTACTTTATTCCACAATTTAGAAGGTATCCATACATAAAGAAACTGGTGATATTAGCCATTTTTTCTTGCTCTAAGGTCATGTATGGGGGTGAGGGATTTGAACCCTCAAATCCTTTCCCCATGGCTACACGCATGCCATGAGTGTAGTCTAGGCCTTGGCATGCAGACAGGGGTACCGCAGTGTCGGCCTTAGATACGACCTAGCAGTAAAGGATGTCACGTATCACAAATATTGCTCGTTATTATTGCCAATTTCAATGTCCGACCTAGCCCCCCCCCTTCAGTCCTTCTGCAAATTTATCTCAACATCTTTGATTTTAATTTTACATTTACAGGGCGATAACGTGTTTCAGGCTGTAACCGAAAAGCCAGACAGTGGATGGGTCTGTTTCTTCATTGAGGTAATTTTAAATCTCTACTACATTGCAAGACCGTCGGAACAGGTAGGGGTGGGCACCGTGGGGCAGGGGATTTCGGGCGCTAAAGCCCCCGACATTTTCAGTTTCGAGTTATTCAAATAAGAAGATCAATATATGTACCTGATCTGTTCTCTACATTAAAAAAGTTTCAGCGAACAGGAGTCGCCCCCCCCCCGATTTGAAAGGCCTAATTCCGACGGCCCTGCATTGTCTAACTTCACTTGCTAGTGTCGATCAAGACCGACTTATCACATACTACCATACACGGGTAGTTGTTATGGGCATCTGCTCGTGTATGGTCATTCTGTGTAAGGTTTCAAAGGTTTGGTGACAGGAAAACTACATAGTTGGATATTTTATGTATAAAGCATTAAAAATCCAGAGAATTGTCGCAATTCCCATTAAAATCCATCAAACTGATATTGATCATTTTACAGGGTTATTATTGTTTCACACTTGTTTCATGAATAAATATGAGCTAAATATGTAATATGTGACATCGAAAGATGGACATACCATTTATGGCTAATATTAGCCTTGCCTTTTTCAACCTAAATTTTAAGGACACTGTTCGCACTGTTATCACCTGAGGGGCTTACTATGAAAGATAAAATTGTTTCCTTGAGAAATATTGATATCACTCACCGAACTGTAAACTATCTGATCAGTAATTAAGAGATAGTTTATAAAGGGTGAACAAAAGAAATATTAACGCTGTGCAACAGTCCGCATCATTACTGTTGCATAGGCAATGAATTACTTCAAAAACCATCAAAATTTGAAGACATATATATTGAGAACGGTAAAAGATATTTGAAAAAATTCCAACGAATCTTTCACAGGAGGACTTTTTTTTAACTGACAAGTGAAACAGCTCTTTTTGGTGGCATGTCACCAGACCTTTAAGAATCTGAAATTCTGATGGCTCCCTGGGCATATAGCACGACCAACTTTTAAGCAATCCAAGGTCGTCTAAAGGTTTTTAAGATTTGAGGATGATCCTTTCAGCTTCTAAATTTCAACACTTCTGAGTACTTTTCAACACGTTTGAGACAGTTAATTTCGGTTTCGAAATTAAGAAGACTTCCAACTATAACACTACTGGTTGGGTTGAGCAGGGCCGTCACGACAGGGGGTGTGGGGGTGTCCCCCCCCCCCCAAAAAAAGTTCGTTAGAGCGACGATAGTCGGAAAATCTGAAATACCAGTTGGAATTTCTGATTTCTCAGTCAAGCATATTTTTCCGACTGAGCCTATGTCAACTTTGTGAGTATTTTCCAACTAGATCAAGTGAGAACTTAATAGTACCAAACATTTTCTTCACGTAAAATCGAATTAAAACTGTCCTTTGACATCCGTATTTGATGAAAGATTTCGGCGCGCTTCGCGCGCATGCGTCATATATTGCGCTTCATCTCATTACCATTATTAGGGTAATTAATTATACATGGAACTATTCTGATCACAACACTTTCGGAAAAACAGAGATACATCTCCAAACAACTGTAGGGGCCTCGTATCAATATGGGATTTTTCTGTCTAATTTGTAGCATAATGTGGACGGTTGAAAGTACGTTTTTGCTGTTATATATTTTTCAAAAAAAAAAAAATACCGAGCTCTTCGCGCTCAGCCATTATCGGTATAGATGGTGATTTTCAATACACTTACGACGAAAAAGCATTCTGAAATGCGCTTTGTAGTCCTTCACTCCTTTTGCTACCTATCAGGGAAGTCTAATATCGCCCCCTAATAACCCCCTCTCCTTAGACCCCTCCCCCGGGACGGCACCTTTATGTAACGGTAGTGACAAAGGAAGGATCCCCACTGATGTATACAAAAAGCGCAGGCCGCGTAAAAAAGTGCAGATTTGCATCTAAGCATCCTTAAATTTCCAAAAATTTCTCTAAGTGGAGGAACTCCCCCCCCTTAGACCCCTCCTCTAGGACGGCACATTTACATCGTGACAAAGGAAAGATCCCTACTGCTGCTGATTCACCAAATTATGAACTTTTTCAGCCATATATTAGCAGCTCAAAAAATGTCCCAAAGATAGCACTATTTTGCATCTAAGCAACCTTAAATTAACAAAAATTTCTCAAAGGGGAGGGGTTTTCCCTCCCTTTAGACCCCTCCCCCAGGGCGGCACCTTCATATAGTGAAAAAGGAAGGACCCCACTGATGTATACAAAAAAGCGCAGGCGTGTAAAAAGTGCACTTAACACGCTGCCTCTCAGTTGGAAAAAACAGCCAGCCAGTCGGAATTTGGGAACCTCACACTCCCCTAAAGATATGACCCTTGCTGCGGCCCTGGAGGTGAGGGTGGGAGCTATAGTCCCTTCCGCTGCCTCCGACGGTCATGCATTTGATGATTTTTTTTGTTATGTTATTTATTGAGAGTTACCCTTGGTCATTACCAAATATAGAAAGGCACTAAGAATGTAGGCCTAACTAACAGTGGTAATCTTTCGTGAATATCATCTCAGGTAAATGAAACTACGGACCTCTGTTTAGTATCAAACTAGTAAGGTTTCGTGAAAAGGCATGACTCTGGACTGCCAGTCGAAAATGAAAAAAAGGTCTCTTTTGTTTCGCAGCCAAACTGTGTTCCATAGTAGTAGCCTATCGAAAACCAATACTAGTCGTATTACAGCAATAAATACTCTCCTTTTTCCAGATGGAGTTTGAGGCAGTCATGGGGGAAACAATTCGCTTTACATCTGAAGTAAACATCATCCCAGATGAGTTTCCATGGGAACCGTGTGAGGGTGTAGGATGCTATGGTACTATTGTGTGATGGGAATGTTTCTCTAGAAAATGACACCGTCAAGAGAATTTGTCTACTTAGCAACCGTTCAAGTGAATCGAGACCGTGTGGGGAACCTCGTTCCCCGTGGAAACCTAACTCAAATAAGAAAATAATAATTGAATAATTTGTTCTAAAGGAAACTTTAAAGATATGTTTCATTTGAACTTGAAAATAACAGACTTGCAATGCTCGCAAACAAATAATTTTTCTAGGCCTACACGTGCTCACGAAAATGGCATGACCCAAAGACGGTGCCAATTGAGCATGGCTGTAACCGAGTCCACCTAACCCAATTTCAGGTCAATTCCGATTCCATTGGCCACCATCCCGAACCAATGGCGGGTCCAGTCCCCCCCCCCCCCCCCGATTCTGAGCCAATTCCGATTCCAGGTTTACCAATTCCGGGCCAGTTCCGAGTAGTCAGGCCAATTGATAATGTAGCGCTTCATACATCTCCTTTTTGCACCATTCACAATTACACTTTACACTTATGATTGAAACGGGAATTTTTCAGGAGTCATTTCATACTCTGGCTGACCCTGTAATGTAGTTGACAGTATGTAACCATTCATTTTATAAATTGTGCACTTATAATGTTACCTAGGTAACATTAATAAAACTTTCATTTTTGCGGATTCGACTGGAATCTGGTCCGAGTGGGAGTCCAGCTGAACCCATTCCCGGTCAATTCCGATTGCGTGACCTCCCATTCCAGGCCAATTCCGAGTCCGGCAAAAAAAAAAAAAAAAAAAGGACTTAAGTCCGGAATATAGTCCGAGTCTGAACTCGCATATTACAGCCCTGCATTTGGGGGGCTCTAGTGACTTTTAAAGTCGTATACTTCCCCACACTTCTCAATTATTCCCTGAACATGAAACAATTACACAGCTGGCATGCCAGTGTCTTTAAAGGGAAAATGTAGTCACCCTAATTTAGATTAGTGTAGTAGTCTACCCTCCTCCAATATTTTTCTCATTGAATTGTGAAATTTACGAGAAGTAACTCCTTTGTTTACCTTGAGTATGCAATATTTTAGTTTTGAAATATCGTTAAAGATACCTGGATAGAGAAATGTTAAATGTTATGTTTTTTACCTAGAAAGTTTGAGCAACAAAACTTTTACAATTTGGTGTTTACACCGCAAACAGTGCCTAAAATACCTGCAATTTTCTGTTTTTTTCTGTTATGAGTATGTAATTGAGGACATTCCTTCAGTAACATGTTGTACTATTGTCCCACAAAATTGTTGAGGACTATACTTGTGGTAAGTATTTTTGGCGTAGAAATTCTCTTGAATTGGTGGTGCCCTACCTACTTTCGTATGCTTACTCTGACTGCAAAAGTAGAAAAATATTGTATTATCCAAAAAAGTTTTTTGATTTATGTGATTCTGTGAACGTCGAGGTGTTTTTAATCTATAGATGAAATTGATATTATGCACATTGTATATGCTTACCCCACAGTGTTGATTTCGCGATTCAAAATATGCAAATTATGCATTTTGTGTTGTACAAAATTTGGTGAAATTGCTTTAAGATTATAACTGTTTCTTTTTCTGACACGTTTATTTACCATTTTTATCTCCATCTGATTTTCGTGTATAGTATTTTTTCATATACAGAATTTAATTCCATATGTTTTAGACATGTTATAGTCAAAAAAGTACAAAAATAGCAACTTAATAAAATATAACTCGTGGTTTCCTAATCTTGATGTTGCGACCCAAATTGGGGTTGCCAAGTACTTTTTGCGGGGTCAAAACAAACAAACAAAAACATACTGTTATACAAGGTGTTTACAATGAGTGCTGGAAAAGAAATCCTGTTGTGTACTCAATCAAGTAACATCCCCTTAATAGTAAGTATCACATGTTTCCTTCTACTTCAACATACTAATAGCATAGGCATCCTTTTTCACAATGTATTCAGTGGAATAAAGGGAAAGCTTTGCAAATATCTAACAATTACACCCATTAAAGAAACCACCGAACTTAAATCGGGTGTCATTTCCCTTAAAATGTCCTCAGCCTATTAAGATTTTCAGCTTTTATAGAAAAGTCAAATAGATAGAGGTATCACTGTAATTTGAAAAAAATTCAACATAGCACGCATGATCTCAGACCAAAGTTATTTTTTCTCTTCAGTGGTGATAACATGTCAGAACAGATGGAGGAGGGGAGAGGGGGAGGGGATGGGGAGGGGGAGGAGATTAGTCATTTATTTACTACCCGATATTATGATTCAAACAAAATAAAGAATCAACCTATTGTGGTAACCAAGATTTATTGTTCCCCCAAAAATTTCAGGGGGTATAGTGAAATTGATCACATTCCTGGGCCACAAATGGAAGGGGTATATTTCACATCCCCAGGGTTCATTTCACATCCCTAGGGTGTACTACACACCCCCAACTTCCTTGCCTTGGATTGATACTCATGGTGTTGTACTACAGAGGTTCTATGCTTGCACCTTTTTCTTCCTCAAGAGCACATGCACACTCTCTTTACTCATGAAGTAGTTGAAAGGCTCATTTATCTAATTCTTGAAGGTCTGGCTTAAGAACAATTTTTTGCAGGCTACCATGCTCTCTCTTCATTTGGAAACATGGCTGCCAAAACTCATCTCTCACCCTTGTGCTCTTCTAAGGGACAAGCCCTTTCTCTGCAGTGCCACTACCATCCCCCTCTCAAGCCCCTGAGATATAGCCCCTGGGATAATGAGAATGGAACAATGATTTGATATCTAGGTTCCTACAATCACCAATAAAGACAGTCCATTTTTAACTATAAGTGACTTCTTTAATCTTCTGGATAGATGAAATTTGCCTAAAACAACATGACATAATAATGAGCAAATCAATATTACAAGAATTGCAAAAGAATTTCGCAAGGAAATTGCAGTCATTTAACGAAGTGCAAAAAAGGTTTCTTTGTTCGACACATACATTAAATCTATGCAGTTTTGCTGTCACCATATAAATTCAAAGGTATTTAAACGAAAAACTTAACTGGAATTCCACTGTGACTAGCAATACTACATATTAATAATTAATAATAAAATAAAATCTCTCAATGTATCTCAGTGTTCTCCACTGGCCGTTTTGTCCGGGCGCGTCGCCCGGACAAAATCTGAAGAGCGTGCATCAGCGCCCGGACAAAAAGTTGCCGTCCGGACAAAAATCTTGGCCGCGCGGACAAAAAATATGGCATTCACCTTTTTGGTAACATTCGAATTGTTCAATTCAAATTTAGCATCACATGTAGTACCATTCTGCATCTAACCCACCTTAAATGAGCAAAATTTTTTCGATTTTCGACCCCCGGGACCCCTCCCCTCCCCCATGTCCAGGACGGCAATCGATGTCATCTGCCAGATCAGAGAAAAGCGCCCGGACAAAATATGGACCTGTGGAGAACACTGTACCTTCTATGACATAAGAAAAATCCTCTTCTGGTCATTTAAAACGAGTTTCACTTTCTTTTTTATAGCAAGAAAAAGAGACATTGTTGGTATAAGGCTCACAAAACATAGGTACCTCATATTTTGTTGACCACCACTTTTTTAGACTTACTTTTGAGCTTGACATTATTTCTGCAAAGAATACAATGTAGGACAAATTATGTGACATGAAGGGTATTCATGGACTTGCCTCATGTTGGTTAAACAATCATTGGCTTTTTGTAAACCCTATCTCTGCAGCCCACTTGGCCCTATAGGTTTATAAATACGAAAAGATATATTTAGGGAGGAGGGGGGAGGGAATAGGTTTTTGGCCTAAAAATTCCCTTGACAGGCAAACAATCTTAACATCCATTGTGCCCTGAAAATGACTGCCCTGAAATCAACACATCTTTGCTCACCCTATCAGCAAATATGGGAATTAATATCCCTCTTTTCTCCAACTCTGGCTGCTGACTCTCACAGTTCATTACATAATTTTTCTCCTTATTGAGCAAAAGATTGACTGCCCAGCCAATTCTGTCTGTTGTGTGAAATCAATGAAGCACAGGTATTTTATGAGGCTTGTGTTACTAAAACTGCAGTATTGGAATGTTACAAGTACGTGTGATTTACCTCCCCCCAACCATCTGTGAAATTTTAAAGAAAATGCGCTAGGCCAGGGAGGGCAAAATGTTCTTCAGAATGTACATCAAACAGCTTCTAACCTAGGTCAAAGTTTTCTGCTTTGTAAATGCTGAATTCTGCTTTCTTCTGCTTTTTAATTGACAAAATCAGTTTTCTTCAGCTTTCTACATTTAGGCATCTTTAAAAGTTCAAACTGTTACTCAAAATCAGTATAGATCCTCAAAACTTCCAATTTTTCAAGGTATGCCAGAATAAAATGCTGTATTGCACAATACATACTGTGGTAGTACAAAAAATGCTTCATCCACCATGATAATAAGGTGTTGTACAATACTTACGGGGTACAAAAATACTTGCTCAATCGACCGTGATAATAGGGTGTTGTGGAGAGACTGTTTCGTCATGATTTTATTAAGCAATTCTGTCATTTATTTTACATAATAGAGAGAGTAATTATGCTTTTTTATGATGTTTTCTCAAACATTTTATTCTCGTATTTATTAAAATAACTCAGATAACTTTAAACAATTATTCTGATAGTAATTTCCTGATTTGTTTTTGCAACTTTTGTTCAAAACTTCATTTTCTGCTTTCCGCCAATTCCGAGATTTCCACAGAAATTCCAGGATTTCCACAGAAAACTTTGAGCCCTATTCTAACCCAACCATTTAGGCACTTGGTATGTTTAAGCATATGCCCCACTATCCTATAGCAGAAATACACACTTTGATAAACAAAAGTGCAGCATTGCACTGTCAATTCAGGGAACTGTTAATAGGAGACGTTAATCATTGCTGAATCACCCAAGCAATCATGGGAACTGGGAGTATAAACAATAGAGCAGTGACGTCAGTGTCATTGTTTATACTCCCAGTTCCCATGATTCCTTGGGTGCATTTAGCAATGACTAAAGTCTGCTATTGTGTTAAGTCACAACTGCATGTATGTTATTGGTTCATCCTTCTTCCTTGCCTAAATTAGTTGCTGAACTATCTTTATGCAGTAATAACCACTTTAATGAATAAACACAAACCTCCTAAATATAGCACCACTACAAGGCATACTATTTCAGCCTCCCTTACAGTATTTTTAGACAGTCTTAGGAAAAACAGGTCTAACTTTTTCTGTAATTATAATTTCTCCCACTCTTCATTAGAACCACTGGAAGAGCCTTCTTGACTGTCAGCTGGGTATAAACGAGCATATCTGGCCAGGGCCCAGATCGGGAAGATATTTTTAAAGGATGTATAACCTATGGCACAGGATTTGTTGAAGACCCCGTTGATGTTTTCCTGCAAAATAAAATGATTAAACAGATTAGAAAAGACATGAAATGGTTCACATGGAGGGCAACATACTTCACAGAATGACCTACACTTGACATTAAGAAATATCACTTTTACCTTTTTGACAAAATTTTGCATGCACACAAGCCTGAATATGCATACATGACATATGACGAACACAAACAACAACATGGTATCTCACCTGCGGCCAATCACCATCGTCCATCTGGCGGTCCAATAACACCTGTACACCTCTGGCCAGCAATGGTTGATCAGGATATCTGAGAAGAGTGGGCAAGGAAAGACATGTAAGGTCATTAAACTACAGGAAAGGATGACTAATTAATGTAGTTATCTCATTATATGGTCTCTGTCAGGGAGGGTGCAAGTCTCATGTGACACCTTCTCCTTCTTTGATCTTAATATTACCTTATATACATGTGAAACCTTGTCCACAGAATCTTGTGTAGTCTAGCATTTCGAAGGCACTTAATATCTCATTTGGGAGGGGTGGGGGAGGGGAGGGGAAATGATAGCCATAACCCTACTTAACTGCATAAATCTTTAATCACCCATCCTCACTGATACTCGTTTGTGCATAATTAATTATGATTAAAGAAGCAATTAACGGCACTTATTGGCAGTACTGAATTACCTTAAATCTACTCTGCTTCACTGCCATCAATCTCTAAAACTGTCCTCACATCAAACCATCAACCTTACTCACAGCCAGTGATCTATGGAACTGCAAACACTATTACATGCCAACATCCTATCTCATAACTGATGATGTATAAAGCTATCCTCACTACATGCCATAAACCTACATCACTATTGGTATCCTTAAAGGTAACATGTCTCCACATCATCTAATAATCTCACAGCCAGTAATCTATGAATGATATGTCATTTCTCCTACCTCACTGCTGGAAACTAAACAAGCACCCATTTTATTTTCTTTTCACTAAACTGTGTACACAGCACACCTCACTCCAATTAACATATCTGCCATCCAAATCCTTACTCCATAACTCACCATTTAAGTACCTTGTATTATGAGTATCAAAGTATGAAGTCACTAAATCCACTGATTCTACACAACAACTTTTAAATGCCTATTGCCATTTATCACAAGCTTCATCTTTAATCCATATTTATGCAAACAATTCATTAATTATAATGAGTCAAATAAGTTGTTGTGAAATCATTCCAAGTTTTTCAATTTTTGTTTGAGAAATTTCAAAACCTTCACTTTTCGAACCATCCAGACAGATAGGGGTTTGGATTTAACTTTGGTTGCCAGTTACAGAAGATTTCAAGTTTAGAACACTAGAATTAACATGACTATTTTTATTAGATTCCTTTCCTAAGAAGTGTACGAGCCATTCCTATCAGTATTTATTACCAGCTTTATAATCAAGAATATGATTTAATATTAACATGGGTAAATCACAGTTGTATAAGTCATAAATTCAATAAGTTCAGCTGGCCCAGTTACATTTGTGAACAACCATCATCACCAAGAAGTTTTACTCTGTTGATGCCAAGAAGTTTTACTCTATTGGTATGACATTGTTACATTTAAGCATGTCACCAATCTAAAGAACGATTTAATTACTCAAGAGTAACTACAACATAAACTTAAACACAAACTAGCCAATCATCCTGAATGTTTCAAATGTTAACCATTCATCAACCCCAGCAGTGCGACAGTATTTAAAATCTTTAGTATGCCACCAGCATTAACCTTCATGATGGCCACTAGGCTCCAGCAGTGCCCAGGCAGTATTTATATACTATCCACCTGTATTAACCTTCCTGACAGCCATCAAACCCAGCAGTGCCTAGGCAGCATGTACAATCTTTCATATGCCACCTTTAACAAAGCTGACAGCCATCAATCCCATCAGTGCCCAGGCGGCATTTACAACCTTTAACATGCCACCTGTAACCTTAAACTGAGAGCCACTATCCCCTGCAAGGCCAAGGCAGCATTTACAATCTTCACCCCACCACCTGTAACCTACCTCACAGCCATCAATCCCAGCAGAGCCCAGGCAGTGTTTACAATCTGTGATTTATCACTCTGAATGTATCTTCTTTCCTCACAAGATTCAAAGTTTTCACCCCAGCCACCATCTTCCATCTGCCTGGAGACCAGAAACTGGCAGGCTCTCTTGACCTCTATCGTAGCAGAGCTGAAATTTACAGAAACAAACATAAAAGTGAAACTGTAGATTATTTGAGATCTAAAATACCATCTCAATTTGGAATTCTACAGAATTCTGTTAGCCTTTATAGACACATTTACTTCTGAAATCACTAGTGCTTTGTTAGAGCCGTTCCGTCTCTCAGACTATGATACCAACAAATCTGTACAGAGCATGGTGCTTCATTTTTGCTTTTTCCTCTAGGTATAAAACTTCTTTGGTCCATTCTAGGTCCACCACCAGCATAAAACTGTTGATAATGGTCTTGGACAAACCAAAAATTTTATGCCATAAAGAAATAGGGAAAGGAAAATGTACCAAGCTTTATTCACTTTTCTTGGCATGATGTAAAATATCCAAAGCACATGCATTCATGAACAAACTAAAATTTGTACAGACAAACCCCAGTTGTCAGACATCCAAATTACTAGCTGTTGGCTAAAATTGATTGACTTCAGCTGTATCCCCATCTTTTACAAACATTTTCATTTTTACTCTGTGCTGACCTCTAATCCAAACATATTTTTCTATTTCACCATAAAAATTTAACACAAATGTCCAAACTACACAGAATTGCATCATTCATTCTAGTCATACATAAACTTTCCTCCAATTGTTTTACACCAACTCACTTTTCCTCATAGTTTTGACCCATGCAAGCAAATGCCTCCAGAGCAAACCACGTCCCATAAGTGAAACAAACTCCCCAAGACCTGGAAAAGAAAAATACAATTGGTACATGAAGTCCTTTTCAAGATTCCACCTCCACCCACTTTTACAAAAGTTTACTTATGATTAAATGCTTGGTATTCTTCCTGAATTTTATGACAATTTTAGGCCAAGCCTGCTTACTTTAAAGTTTTTAATATCCTTTGTTTCACACATTTCTCATAATTCTGCATACCTCATTATTTAATTTTTAAGGCTGCTTTGACCATGGAAGTACTACCATGCTTCAACTAAGACCCCCCCCCCCCACCCACAATTCCACTTGGACAATATCCCCCTAGATCACTCACCTAGGAGAGTTCCTGCCTGGGCCATTACTCCTCAGAAAACTCCACCCAGCAGAAAATTTGGAATTGCTTAAGCGAACTGTCCCTGAGAAAACTGTCTAGGGTGGGAATTGTCTGGGTAAGAATGGATCTGGGGTAGTTGTATAGAGAAGAATTGTCCAGAACGGATTTTACCAGGTGAGCCATCACAGAACCATTTTGATGGGTACACAAAAGGTTCGCTGCTATTTGGTTTATGTGCTGTCCAAAATGACAAAACCGCCCAACTTTTATGATTTATTACAATTTTTTACATTTTATCTTACTCTTTTTTGCTTTCTAACAATTCTGATTAAAATGTTATGAATGTTAAAACGTATGTGCTATGGTGGAAGCATTTGTAATTGCTTCGACTTCACATCACGTCGATGAGTATAATCTTCACAAGATCCAAAGTAAGTACACATATCAACAGTAGGTCCATTCAGAAGGACAATAGGGGTCAACAGTTGGACCCAACACAAACGGACCTACCTTTTGGTATGAGTTGAAAATTGCATATGAAATATACGCAAATAATTTTTTTCAACACCATTAAGTATAAAAATATGCTTTTGAGCTGCTCACTCAACAGGATTCAAAGTTGTGAATTCTGGATGTATAGAGTCTAATAGCAAGATTCTAAAGTGGCAGCCAGCAAACCATCTGCAGCCTGAGATGTGCAGAAAAACAGTTGCAGAAGATTTGAGGAGCTCAAAACATAGATGGGGAAAACAAAGTACTCAATAAATTTCTGCAGTTATGATTGTGGTAAGTAAATACTGGAGTGAAAGTGGCCCTCAACCTTAGAAACTAAAGAACTGGTCTAATCCTACTTCTGCTAAAAACATGAAACTCAATTACTGACTGTTTTATGAATACATTTTATCTCCCAGTGACATAACAAAGACTCACATTCATACATTCAGACACAACAATACACACACATGATGACACTACAACAAAGTTTTTTTCATAGGTGATCTGTGATAAGGCACCATGTCAAAACCTCAGGCTGCAGCTGCCTCAGCCAAGCTGAGGGGGCTGAAGCCATGCTTTGTTGCTATTCATGTTACTATAGCAGGATGGAGTCAATACTGTTATTCTAATGTGTAAAGTAAAAAAAGCACTTCTGCAGCTGCTGCAGCATGGCTGAGGGAGCTGCAGCCTGGCTAATCTGACATGATGCCTAAGCAGATAAGCTTAATAACTAACTTCATTTGGAGAAATAAGGAACTATAATTTTATACTGCAAAGTTAGAATATTTCATTTTAAGATTACAGTGTTTCACAGTTTTCCATACTTCCTACTAAAGTGAGTACACATGTCAAGGGACACTGGAAGCATATTCTAGTAGATAGGACAGCACTTTTGAAAAGGGCCTTTCATAACTCAAGGGTAAATGCCAGCCTCACTGGCAGCTGTCAGACACCCCATTATGAGTTGTATTCAAACCAAACAATGGGAAAAACACATGAAGAACAGATGGTCTTCAGCACCAATAGGACAATGAGCTGATCCCTCTTCCCACATTTACCCCAACGTTTCCACCACCCCTGTATGCATGCTTTGGAAATCTTTCTTGGCTCACCCTTCAAAGGAACCTCCTGGGAGCTGTTTACTCCTAATGTAGTCTAGTCCATTCTTCAACACATTCCAGATATCTTCTTTCCTGTATTCTGGGTCATAAGCTGTGAAGTGTTTCAGAGCTTGCATGACAGAGGAGGTACATTCAGTGTAAGTATAGTCAACCATAATATCACCTAAGGGGGTAAATAACATTGACAGTGATTAGGGCAAACAGTCAACACAATGTATACTGACGAAAGCAAGGTGGATATATAATCCAAAAATGGCATGATTGATCATGGTTTGAACAATAGTTGATAATGATGTAATAATTACTCAGTAAATTCATAATGTTCTAGAAAAGGGATGAATATCCAGTAAACAGTATGCACTTTTTTCAAAAAATTCTGTGGGCAATATACCACTGTTGGCAAAAAACCTGAATCTACTCAAAAATGAAGTTGACTTTGAAGGAACACAAGACTTAACTGACCAAACTCTCAGTCCTCAGATATCTACATACAGGTCTATCATGCATGGCCCTGATTAAGGCCAGGGTTGTCAGGGCCAGTGTGCTCAGTGGACTGTATGTCCCCCACCCCCCCCCCAATAATTTTCACCAAGTTTTTCTTCAACAAATCATAATAAGCTGTGCCAGAGAATGGCCAAAAATTACATAAAAAATCCAAAATCAGGGAGCTAAAAGGGTCTCAACCTTAAACCTCAGAAGCCCTCCAACAATCCTGAAAACGAGCTGAAATCAATTAAGTATTGACCTTGTATTTGCACGCACCATTTTCCAGGGTATGTTCGTCTAAATCACTCACCAAAAACTTCTGATGGGTTTAATAGTTCTAAAATACGTCCCCCACGGAGGGTTTCATATGAAGCATATCCACCATCTGCATTTACCATGTCTAACAGCTGCAAGAAGAACCAGAAAAGCTTTAACATTGTAACATTTTGAGCAAATAAACTTGAACAAAGTCTAAGCTATCAAAGGCATCCTTGTACTAAGATCACTGACCACTGAAACAACTGAAATAAGTTCTCATCAACATCACACGATGCAATGTTATAGTGGGCACATTGCCTCAGATTCCTTTTGTTTTTCTTTATAATTGAATGTCCTGTTTGTCCTTGGAATTTGATACTGTTGGAGTGCTTGAATATCTTTCCATGTAGATCTAGCATAAAACTGCACTATATGTAGGGCATAGCAAACAAAATAGTTAAATAATCCTACAGCAGTGTTAATATCATAAAGAAATACAATACTATGTCTAATCAATGTACCATGATGACATCATAGATTTCCCATAATGCACTGTATCAATACAAAAAATTACAATTCTTTGAAAAGAAGTATATTTCAAATACAATATGTTAATGAGATGCAGTTTTCACTCTTAAAACAGAAAAATTTCTGCATTTTTTAAAGTCAATGAATTTAGTCCCTAAAAAACCCCTTTTAAATGCATGTGTCAAGGGAGACAGCAAAGTATAAGACAGGACTACAAAGCCTGCAATAACTGCTCATAGGAGCTAACATTAAACAGGTATGCATTAACCACTCTCTTGACGTTTAAAAGTTTCTCACCAAATCTACAGTATCTTGATGTCTTCTCTTAGATATTTTCTTTTCTACCAAGGAAAAGTTTTCCTCAATCAGCAAGGCAGCCTTCAATGCCTCAGCAGTGGTATCAGATACAATGAGGCCATGATCCCTTGTTGTCAATGGGTAGCCTCCCTGTTTCCAAATTTAATTATTAAATACATCAATGAAAAGAGGCCAAAAGCATCTGATGAACAGTAGGTACAATTACAGTTGCAGCATATGTTTGCTATAACTAATTTTAGTATTACATTGAAATATCCCATTATAATATATGTGTAAAGTGTCCCATTATTGTTAAACTATCTGCTGCCCTCTCTTTACAGAAATACTGTACCAAGCAAGAGGACTGAAAGGGTTGTACATGAAGTTGCATACTGGCAGTAAAGAGCAGTAGTCTACTTCTGTCAAGTAGCAGAAAAATGACTAGACTAAGTGTCTTTCCTAAATTAGACTGGATTTTCTTAAGCCCACCCCGATCAAGAAATTTGTTCCTCCACAAATATTTATGAATCGGATATTAGAAATTCTTTCCTGGTCTTCAATATAAAATATATTTTGGCATCAATGGAAATACTGGCAGGATGATCATTTTAACAGCAAAATTTGATTGTGTCAGTCAAATTAGAGCATGACATGACAACATGCTCAAATAAACACAAACAGGCATCTAAATTGACTCACCATGTCTATTTTCAGGAACAGAGTACAAATAAAACTTTAATAGTTAGTACATGAAAATGAAACTATCCTAGCTCTTGGCACTGACAAGGGTTAATATGCCTACCAGCACCAGTGAACGCATCTATTCCAATTTCTGAGTTTTGGCTTACTTTAGCCATGAAATCACATCTGAATTTTTTAAACTGGCATTGAAATGAAATTTCTAATAAAACCACTGACAAGAAAAGATTTTTGCTGTTGTTCCTAGTTCCTCTACTGTTACAGTCCCTATTTCCTTCACTTTGTCAGGTCATTTTTGCAACAACATTTGAAACATTCCCTGTGGTTTCCTTCTTTTTTTTTTTTCTTTCTTTTTCTTTTTTGACATTTTCTGAGTGTTTTGGTTTTAAAACAATTCTGATAATAAAATTCCTAAAGAAAAGAAAAGTAAGGTTCACATGGAGTCAATTTTACAAAATCAAGCATATGTACAGATATGAACTTACCTTATTATACTGTCGATAATATTGCACACATTTTGGAGAATTTTCAAGCATTTGAGAAACTTCGAGATAGGAATAGGCCCTGGAAAGTACTTGCTGAAATAAAGGATTCTGTTGAGCACCTGCCTCAATCATGGCCATGATTGCAAAAGAAGTGTCCCAAACCTGCGTACCATTGGTACCCTGAAATTACAAAGCAAATTTAATACTTATTCACAGGTCCTTTAATAATGATGTTGACAGTTTTTCATTCGGACAATTTTTTGTGTTTTTGAAACTCTGTTTAATGACAAGATTACAGTTCACAGTAAACAGGTAACTAAAACAGAATAAATGAACACTGATGTCTACATCACACTAACCATACTGTGTTGTGCAGTACTCTAGAGAATGAACAAATTTTATACACCATTCACACCAAACGATCATTAAGTGTGCAGCCATTTATAAAGTACGCAACATATCTTGTGATCATACTGCAGCACCGAATGTGAGTGAAAGGCCAAAATTATGACATTCACACCATGCAATGAGGGAATGTCCAGGCTAACACCTAGCCTTTGCATGTACTTACAATATTGCATGTTAAAATACCCTGAGTGAATGAATACATACTACAGAATCAGCACTTACCCAACAGAAGTCTAAAAACTTTCCCCTAGGCTCACATTTTAATAGTAAACATACCTCACAATTAATGAAAGCATAACAACATTCAACATTCACTCTGTTCTGTGAAGGAGTCTGAAAGATTTCACCTTACCTTGTCTCAAGTAACCATACCATGTAATAAAATACTCTGAGAGAATGAATACAACTAAAACTTTCACACTAAAGAGTGGAGAGGCCCATTAATTAAGTGTGATGGTCCTCATTCTAATAACGATACCAAAACTTTCCATGCCTTCGATCACTCACCTCCATTTTCATTCCATCTAGCCCAATCCTGAGATAAAAAAGAAATCACAGAAAATCAGTCATTACACAGATAAAATTCTTACTTAGGAAATGTCAAACTTTCTCCAAAAAGTTCCCTCATAAAAACCTAACATGACCTTTGACATCCGATCATCCACTAAAGAAACATTTGACTTAACACAACATGGAGGCATCCAGATGCTAACTATGAGGTCCATCAAGGTTACCCTTTATGCAACATTGTGTTTTGTGAGGTTTTCACTGTATGACCTCTAGTAACTACAAATGAATTTTGACCTCCATTAAAAATTAAAAGAGTTCTTGTTGCCAAAATGGGGTAACTACAAGCTAAGTATGAGGACCATCAATGTTATCCTTCTTGAAATATCATGTTTACAAGGTTTTTGTAGTTTAACCACAGGTGAACTCAGATGACCTTCGAACTCTACAAAACAACAAGATTCTTTTAACAGCTATTATGCATTCAACTTTCAGGTATATAAAGCATTCATGTTTCCTAGCTTGAGATGTTGTGTTGACAAGGTTTTCAGCTTTTGACCTCTGGAGACCGTGACCTCAAATTACACTTGAATTCCACCAAAAGCAATAGGGTTCTTCCTTGTAATGTGATAAATATATAAACCAAATACGAGAAGTAACTACTATAATGTGAACAAGCAATTCACAAGGTTTTCATAGTTTTAGCTCAAGTGACCTCAAGTAACCTTTGACCACCAAAATTAATAGGTCTCATTTACTGACTATGCCATATCCATATGCCAAGAACAAAGAGAACCCATGCATCCTACAGCACCTTAAGATATCATGATTACAAAGTTTCAGTTTTTGATTAATGGTGACCTCAAATGACCTTTGACTTCCACCAAAGACAATAGGATTCTTCCTCTTAATATAACTAATCTATATACCAAGTATGAAAGTACTCAACATTTCTATCTTGAGAGATCATGTATACAAGCTAAGCATCACAAAGACAACACACACAAATACACACACACTTTCCAGCATGATTGCACACCATAGATTCCTTAAGCATCTGGCAAGGAATCAAAATGGGAGTGAGTAAATGCAACCCTGAAAATCTCATGAAGGCTGAAAATTGCTCTTTCTTCAAAACTGAAGTAACCTAGCCACTTACCATAAATAATCATACACTCTTTCAACGTGTTGTTTGAAGGCTTCAGACTCAGGTCCGTCCACTAACCATCGTACCAGCATATTTATCATCTTTGAAATCTATAACACAAAGACGAGGTTACCAAACAGGATGTATGACTGAATCAATCAGTGAGATCAAATTTTAATAATGGACATAGGTGTGTCTAGAGAATCTCGAGCTTTTTTTTGAAACAGTAATTTGACCTGTAAAAATTTGATGATTGTTTCTACGCTGGTTCCGCATTAATGACATCAATAATTCCATAATGACCATATCAAGGAACAAGGCATATCACAGAGTAAAGCACGGTCCAACCTAATCAATTTAAGACCAAAGTCCATCAAAAAATGAAGAAAAATAAATGAGACTGGACTCTTTAGTCTGTGATTCAACCTACAAAGACTGCAGATTATGTTTCAATCGTTCATTCAAAGGCACATCAGGTAACAACTTCTGGAAAAGGAATTACATGTTGAAGAAAAATGAAAAACAGCAGTGTGTCCCTGTATAATAAATATATATTTCAAGTTGGACCTCATTATTACAGCTAGTTGATCTACAAGACAGCACAGCTGTACCTCACACATACATATATCTCAAACCATGACTGAGAGGGTGTCCATAACACAAACAAATGCTCAGAGCCATGACTGACGGGTGTCCCTAACACATAGACGTGTCCAATTGAAACAACCATGATCAGGTGCACTAGTGTTAAAATATTCAACAAAACCCTATCACTGATTGAGGTAATTTGGACTACAAAATGTTAAAAAACTTCTGGCCTCTTTAAGCATGCGACACTAATTGGGGTAAGAATTATGATAATTTAATTGACCCATCAACATTTTGATGGTGGACCAATGTTGGGTTTAAGTCTACCATCTATGTAGGATATTATATGAAGGTCAGTCAGAAGTCCACTGATGTCTCTTCAAGGACCAACCCATTTAAGACTTTACCACAACAGCTGATGGATGTCAGAAAATGGCATAGTCCTGTTGTTGAAGTTGGTTTGTCATTGGTTGGGCACTGAACAGTCAGAAGGTTAGAAAATCTCGTTTCTACTCTATTTGGGTTTAGCTGGTACTAAAGTTGACATAGATAGAACCCTGATGGTATTTATCTGGTTTACTAAAGTAAAGGATAAAGAACACTTACAGGTCCGATACTGATGTAATTTGTCATAATGTCATCTTGTCTGATGTGATCATAACACATCTCAACAGCCTGGTCTCTGTACCATGAAAGATGGAAAGGTTCGTACACATCCAGAAATCCTAAATTACATAAAAGATAGAAACATACTTGTTGCAACCTATTAACCTTGTATCATGATGTAATGCTTTTCAAGATGGCAGTGATAGGGTGCTAGTTCTCTCTACCAATTGAAGAATGATGAGCTATATACAGTTGATCAATTAGTGGATTGATCAACCAACTGATCAGTCAATCAATCAATTGCAGATCAATGGATCAACCAATCATTTCATCACAACCAAATAATATTTCATTTGATCAGTGGATTCACTGATGATCGATCAATTATTCATTGAATAAATCAACAAATGAATCAAACAATCAATGACAAATAAATATCAAGGTTTAGTGACAAATACAATCCTGCCATTAAGATACTGGTTTACTACATAAATCTACATACCAAATACAATATTGTAAAGCCAGCTATGTGGGGTATATAAATCCACTTTAGCAATGTTGTCCCTCTGAGCTGGCCAATTAATCTTTGCAAAATCTTCAACAAAGAGTTCCTGGAAGAAAAAAGATTGATAAAAACAAAATCAAATTTAGAAATTGTTTAATTATGTTTTTCAGGTGATTGAGATATTTTTTGTTAAATACTTACATAGATTGCTAACTTTTGAATGGCTGTCATTTAATGGAAGTACACTAGTTGAAAAATGAACCTTTACAATGCAATCCCCATTTTTGAACTATGGGATGAAAAATGTTCAAAATTCCAACAATGACTGTCGTCAATACCAAAGCCAAATATTAACCATGAAGTTTCCCTTTAATGTTCTTAGTTTCAAAAGCTTTCAATAATACATGGGAAAATCAGTTCCATTCCTACAGGAAGTTGAACACTAATCGTTTTGTGTTTAGAGTGCCAGTAACTCACCTTTCTGAGTTCTAGTATAAGGCTGTCTTCTGGTGCATAGTATTTCCTCCCATACAGGTAACCCATCCCTACATATACTTGACGACAGTGTACCCACAGAGTTGATGGATGAGCAGGAATCCAATCTGGAAACAACCTGAACATAACCAAATAATACCATTTAAGGCAGTTTGTTAATAGTCAAGCTACAGCCTCCTTACAGCCTGTATGCATATGACATCACAGAGCAGAACCTACTCCATTGTTTGGAGGCAAGCTTGTATCATTGTTAGGTACACCAACAAATGCAGACAGCTGATTTGTCAACCAATCGGATATGCGCATTACTCTTCTTCATAAGCGTGCAAAGTTTACTACATACGTGCCATGTGCTTCATTGTTATGCCTCCAAAATGCTGTCGCATGATGTCAATGCATAAGGTGTACTCAAACCTTAGC
>WURT03133207.1:0-11441 GCA_009936505.3 Holothuria glaberrima | reverse complement strand
ACCCCACGGTCTGTTCAATGGTGTGTGCGCTTATGCATTGCAATATAATAGCATGATATATAGCATGGAGAGTGCAGTGAATGGAATATTCTGTGAACAGCGAATATACAATTTTATTTCAGCCTGCATGCCCTCCAGCAATGCTCATTGTAAACAAACCTGATAAAAGTAACTGAACATCTTCTGTATGTGACTGGTCCCGTGAATACAATGTCAAATTTGCCCTTTGATCCCATATTAAGATGAGTTGGTGTTTGTTCAGACACCGCACACGCGTGGTTCATATTCAGTATTAGGTTTATAGTTTCACATCGGCTGTACTTTCATAGCTTTTGGCAGTCACCCAAATAATATACAGGCCTATATATATATATATATATATATATATATATATATACATATATATATATATATATCTGGATAGAGTAAATTTGTTTGTATTATATCAGGCATCACTGTGTTTATCTGTTTATTTTTATTGTTTACTGATATACCAACACGTGGACCATTTCAGTGGATTTAGAATTTAGAATATATCCATTATATTATTAAATAAGTCTATTTCTAACCACTAAATACAGTCTTTTTTGGTTAGCGGGTGGACAGAAGCCATTTATACGCCGTTGTGCATCACTCGATATTAAATACTTTAGATGTTTTGAACTTGTTTACAAGTTTTGACCGTACATATTTGAGGATGAATGCTTGCTTTTTCCACGCTGGAAGTTCCTGAAATAAAAGACGAAAGCTCCTTGTTGAGATGTTTTCAACAACTTTTAGACAAGCAGTTAACTCCTTTTTAGAGTCTCATTCATTTACATATATATATATATATATATATGTATGTATGTATGTATATATATATATATATGTATATTATATGGTCTAGTTCTACTGCATGCTTCTAATGATCGGGTCCCTGTTTCGTAAATAATCTAAGCTGGGTCTTTAATTTGATCACGACACAGGAACTGATGCATGCATTAAACTTCAACAGCCCATATCTTCGACTAAATCTTGACAGTACATTGCATGATACTTTCAGTGTTAGCATTAGATGTTAGTATTATGTAGTCACATGGAGATGGTCTTGAGGTCTTGATGACAAGTTGTCGCGACGTCCCGGAGTAATGACCTTTGCTTAAAATAAACGTTAAAAATGTTAAAAACATGCAAAGCAATTCACAGGACAGGAACTGTGTCTAAAAAAAGCTTTGACAGACTACCCGCATTTTGATTGCCGGGTATTTGCACTTTTGGAAATCCAAGCTAAAATTTCAGATTTTGAGGCCTGTTGTCAAGTCAGCGCAGCAAGTAACCGGACTGTCACACACCAAAAGAACACCCAACGTCACAGCTTGGGGCATGGCAGAAAGTAATATAAAAAGTAAAAAGTGCCCTGGTTATCCACCAAAGCATGGGCATGCCCAAATGAAAACGGTTTTTTTTTTTTTTTTCTTTTTTTTTTTTTTGCGTACACCTTTTTGCGTACACCTTCTTCCTTTCCTGAGCACAAAGTACCGTATAGGCTATTTAGCTGAAACCCGAAAATTAGGACTGGGTACGAGAGCTTCCGGCGTGATTGTTGCTGAAAGAACTGATTAGGGAAGATGGCTTGAAATGATTTCGAAGTACGAGAAGGCTCCACTATTGTAAGTTTTCCCTGGGCAATCGAGCGACTGGAACGACCCATGGCGGGCACAGGCTGTAAATGATGTGTAATACACACGTTTTAATAGTAATCTACGGAAGATGAAAGACAGCATGATTGTACAACAAAAATTGAAATCTGAATCTGTGAAATGAGAATGCCACACCAATTGCTGAGCGAACTAGAGGAGAAGGAATGCCTGGGGCATTCAATCATCAAAATAACCAAGGGGGGCATTTGGGGGCCAGCCACCTGCTCCTTGGCTTGCCCCCTGCTCTGTGGCATTATAGTCAGGCCCTTGTGTAATAGCATACTTTCAATTTTTAATATTTTTCTGAACAAAAAGGGAAGCATATATGGCACCTAATTGCATGTAGGGACACCCAATTTTTCAAAAATTTTCAAAGAAAAGGGGGACACCCCTCCCCTTAGACCCCTCCCCAGGCCAACGATCACACAACATACTGCAGCCCCCCGCCTTTGAGATAAATCCTGGGTTCGCCTTTGACCCTAGCTGTTTGAATGTTTCAATCACTTGGTGAGATATTCTGTGAAAATTTATGCTTCTCCATTTACCAAAATGTATGCCCCCTGAGGTGCACAGTCCAAAAATTGTTTCACCCCCCCCCCACACACTTTCATATTGCTTCCTAAGCTTATCCTACGCCCACATTATACACACATACGAATGTACAGCTGGCACTTTAACGCTGATTTAAATCTTATTGAGTAAAAAGCCTTTTGTCACGGTAAAGGTGTACTGCTGTATTGAAAAACTGAACCCAACAAACGAAAGAGAAATGTGCTTTGATTTGCTATTTATAAATGACTCACTAAAATCCTATAAGCGAAATAACCTTACTATCAGTTGATGAACAATCATAAAAACGATCTTCTTTTCACTAAACATAAGAGGAAATCAACTTCATTGGCTTTATGTGTAATTCATAACTTAAATATCACATTCGTTCCTTTTAGTACTTCGTTCTGTAATCGTCCTTCATTTTCCTTCAAGTTAAAAGTGTTCATCTCATATTTCGTTCATCGAGGAAAGTAATAGGAAGTTGATATTTAAATTTTCTATAATGAATTTTCATTGCAAATTTTGGTGAATTGAGATGCTGTAAATTGTAAATCAACACCGCTGACCTGGTAGTATTGTTATACGCAGATATAACACTTGTTACAACACAGACATCCTCACTATGTTGTTGTGAGTATGCATAAATTGACAGCCAAATATGTTTATGTGAATTCGGGAGAGATGTCCAAAGTTAACGGCCCTTTTGTCTAAATAAAACTTGCGCACAGTACTGAAGTGTTGCCAGAAGGCCCGTCTACCTGTCTATACACGATGGCATACATTTGTCCGTCAACATCTTTATACCAATGTATGACACAGTTTCACACGTTTACACTTGTAGTATGCAGCGTGTTGCTCTATATACGCAATGTTAATGCGCGATATAATTTAGTACTAAAGTTCTCGGACGTCAAATGTCCAAAATTGATTATTTGGGGGTATATTCCTGTTTTCAGGCACGGCGCAATTTTAGGCGACGATTTCTTTTACAGTGAACAAAATTTATGACTGAATGGAAAAAAATAGTTGGAAATGTTTACAAATGTCTTAAACACCGGAAAAATGAAACTTGCAGCTAAAAATGTCGAACAGTCAGTCATACATGTGAACGTTCTTCATCTTTGCTGGAGAGTGATACACACGGTCATACCTTTGTTCACGAACTTTGTCATGCAAAGTTGTGATGAAGTTTTAATCGAATGCATTATGACGTGTCTTCTTGGTGAATTGACGTATCACCGTGTCAGAAGTAATTGTTCACAAATATGGGTTTGGTCAGGGTTTCCCGCCTGTCGTAAGAGGCGACTAAAGGGAAGGACTTGCAACGTATTTGAAGTGTATTTGAAACCGAACTTGAAACTTGAACCGTATTTGAAACCGTGTTTAAAATTTACTTTTTTAACTAGTTGACACTATATAACACATTCGTGTTGATGTGTCGTTGAATCTGATCTAAGTAACTAACTCACCACGTGACCTCCTGTCTCCTCCCAAGATAAGTCTCGTCCTTGACACTTTGGAAATATGCAGAATGTAAGAATAGTAGGGTACTAATGAAACATGAGTGTAGCCGAATTTTATTCTGTAATACCCCTTTCCTAGGTTTGGGCTGTTTGATAACCGCAGAGAACCAGCCTGATTCGTATGTTTCCGACAGCTTCCCCGCCGCCAAAAAATGAAACCTGTTTATTTTTTTCCGCCGAAAGGAAGTGGAAAAGTAAACCGTAAGAGAACCACGCAAACTGTGAAGGAACCGTCCTGACCGCACGTAAACCGTGAAACTTCCACGACACCCCGCAGCCTTCCGCCACCCTGAACATTCACGGGTGAAACCGCGACTATACGCAAATCCACGTCGTGTATCCGCGAGGATACAGCTCAAATCCGTTTAGACAAGTGATTTCTCCGTGATCACCTTCTGTCATCCCCAACGATCAGCTAACACATAGCACATCTTCCACGACCTACGCCAGCAGAAACTCGCAGTTACCGCCACACCGCTAACCGGTAATCACACCGCCTAATAATGGCGCTTTGGTCATAAAGAATTGACGGAAAACCGGATCCTCGTGGAACCCTACCACCACCTCATAACTGGGAACGGTGCATTACCTACCTGATAGCCTACTATATATATATATATATATATATATATATGTTCTACCAGAATGCACAAAGGGGTTAAGCTGAAAGAAGCCAACATAGCTTTTTAATCAGCTGTGTTTCTCAAGCCAAGCTCTAGGAAGGTGTAAAAAATCCACCCCCTAATTGCAGTATTTTACAAGTGTAATCGGCAAACCGTAGAGCAAACATCGACAAACCTGACTTACATTCGGCATCTTTACCACCTATTTGACTCAATAAGTAAGCTTTGAAATTGGCTTCGACTCCCTTTGAATAGATATGGATGTGAATCGTGAGAAAGTTAAGTAACAGCACAAAACGTACAGAGTTATCTTGGAGTTCACATAATTAAACGATTGTATTTGCCTACTATGGTTTTGCCACGCATGGCAGGAAATGTAAAGGCGCACTCACTGTATAATATGTATGAAGGTAAAGTAGAAAGGTGTGACATTTTCATGTAAATGATATTTTGTTTTCAAATTGAATAGAATGAAAGAAAGACCCTCATGAAGATTTCATAGCTGATATTAGCACTAGATCGTCACGACAAAGTGAGACAAGCCCTGTCATACTGCCAAAGTACGCAACAGTATACTATTTGTTTCATAAAGATCATATGATAAGATGGAATGGTGCAAAGCGCGCCGCCGCCGCAAAGATAGGCTTGCAGTTGTTCAACCTGTGAAGGCGTGTTCACACCGGACGGTGCACCTGGCCGCGCCAAGGTTATTTGTCTCCGCGTTGCTATAGGCTTGTAACACCGAACGCTTCACGTTTCGCGCGGTGTTTATTTCAGTTATAAAGTAGGCATGGTCTACCTAAATAGTCTGTGTCATTTTGACATACTAAGAACGCCCAGTTTCACGCATTTCCCTTCGTGTTGACATCTGTCCAAGCTACCGGTCGTCTGTTGTACGACGTTACACTAGACTTTATTCAAACAACTAGAATAAGACTTTCTTCATCAATTACCATCTTCATTTCTCGTTTTCGTCACAGGGTTTGTAATGATCTAGCGATAACCATGTATAATCTGTGATGTCTTTCCTTTCATTCTTTGCAGCTTTGTGGTCTCCTACTCATAACTCAGTCATCCTTGACTTTAATCCAAGATGGACCTTACCTTGATTTCGCGGGTAGCAAGTTCACTGCTCATCTCGTTTTATTAGTTGTCATTGGTACACTCACCTTTACTGCCGGTGTTTGCGGGTTCTACGCCACCATCAAAGAAAAATGCTGCATTCTTTTTATAGTAAGTCTTTGAAAGAGAGCCTAAAGTACTTATGCAACCGATTTAGAAAAGGTCTCTTTTGCTCGTGGAGAAGGGAGGAGTGTCGAAGGAAGGGGTGGTAAAAGAGGTATGCATTATAAGGAAGAGAAAAGAGACATTAAGGAAAGGAAGAAAGAGGAAGTCAAAGGGGCCCATCGCCGAGGCGAGGATTACCTTAATTCTGGCTTTGCCCCCAAAGTTTTGAACAGCTATATACGGCTGTCACGCAAGTGCCCGTGCGCACATAATACATACCCCTGTCAATCCTCAATAGTTTGTCACGACATCATGACACTGCGAATAATGAGAGAATGGTCCCTGAAAATTAGGACTATCTTGTAAGTTATTTTGCAGTATTACGTAACTTTGTTATTTAAAGGGGCTTATCGAGTTGGTTCATAAAATTCATGACTTTTTTCAAACCTGTTGATATTTAGTCACATCTTGATGATAAGTCAAACTAAGAGATTCTGGACATCTCAGACACCGCTGAAAAAGCAATGATGGGGTAATTTAAGGATTAAAGTCATTTATTAAAAATTCGTGACCAGATACTTCTTAACATTAGGTGTTGATCACATGCAACCCCTCTCCACAAAAACTACAATTTCTCACGTTCTCAGTAACTATACGAAGTGATGGACGAGTAGTGAGGATAAATAGAAACATTGCGATGCAACGATTTCCTTCAAAATCGTCACAGAATAATCGATACCGACTCAACGAGCCCCTTTAATTAAAGTACAAAAGCTTTAAAATTACACCTGTCTGTATAAATTATTTTATTTGTTCTTCGTAAGGCAGTGTCATATTATTCCATTAGGTTGTTTTAACAATCGTCGTCCTTCTGCTTGCTGAAGTCGGAACGCTTATCACGAACCTCGCCCGGACTGACGACATATCTGAAGATATCAAGAAAAACTTGTTTGACGTCATGCTTCGATATCCGACAAATGACGAAAACAGACGAATACGGTTTGATGCAATTCAACACGATGTGAGTAACTCTTTGAGGTAACAATGTTTCACTTAGTAATCAGAAACTTTATTTTGAACATTTCCGTAACAATAGAAAAATGAAAAAAAAAATACAAACCAATCTCAAACAAGGATAAAAAGAGATTATATTGTGAAATATTAGGCTCCTTTTCACATTTAACTGATAACCCGAGTTGGTTGACTCCCTGATTATCTTTCTTGTAAACGACAAAATTTGAAACATATATACACTTCACCTTCAAGGTTGTGGGACTGTCCACGTCACTAAAAATTGTTGGGGTGTCTCTTTGCAAATTTTAAAGTCAGTGCTCAGTGAGCACTGAAAATGATGGACTGCAGGCAGGCCCGTAGTCAAGGGGGCCAGGGGGCGAAGACCCATGATAATTTTTTCGCCCCTAGAAAATTTCAAGTTGCCATTAACTTAATAAATTTTAACACAGTTTCCCCCCTGAGAAATCCCCCTGGAAACCAACCATTTCGCGCCTCTTCAGTGCCTTGTCTGGCTACGAGCCTGACTGCAGGACGAGGTATTGGCTGCATTTGCTATGAAATTTTTTGAGGTTTAAACGCTGCTAGGCAAATTCTACAAAATAAATTACCACTATCAAATTTACAGGGCGTGATCGCATGATGCTGTGAACCTTGAATGGCAAATAATCATGACATGAGCTTTGCTCCGAATAAAAAAAACTTTTTTATGTAAGTCCTTAAAGTTTCATAAAAAAAGTGCATCAACGAATGCCAAAATCTGAGTTGTATTCATCCCTTCTATGTTGTATCTTATTAGAGCATCAGCTTTATTTCTTAAGTGAAACATACATAAAAATCATAAGCAACGATGTCGCAAATTGATTAGGCAGAACCCGCACCAATTATTTGTTCCCCTCACAGTTTCCCCTATGTCTTTAATGGCTAATTCTTCTGTTTTCCATGCCCATTGCAAAAAGTACCTAGTGTTGTACATACATGACCCAAGCAATGAAATACAATACAGCTTAAGTTTAAAGAGGAAATTATATGACTCAAAGTGATTCCAAACTTCCATTTTTGTTGCGTGTATCTTGAAATTGCACAAAGACATACAATACAAAGACATCTCTTTACAACCTGTATTTTAATCCAATTATTTATCAAAATGCCAGTAAGTTAGAACTACTCATATCAAAAAGTAGGGACTGTCTTTGTTTGCAACCTGGCAGGAGGAAGGAGGAAAATAATCCTTGCATGGCGGTAAAACTCCCTAAAACAATGAGTTTCGTCACATGATACCCTAATAGAACAAATAAAGGCAGGGCCGGATTTACAAACTAACTTGGGGGCCCACTTTGACTATAATTCTCCACGAGACAACAGTGGCGCAAGTCACGAAAGGAGGATAAAAGTTATGGTCACTTTCAACCCCCCCCCCCCTCCCTCCCAATCGAACTGAACTCCCTCGATTTCTTTCTAACGTACATGTAAGCCTACTAAACGAAAATTAGCACAGATGAACTCCACAAACTACCCAAAAAATACTGTAATTTTGTGGGGCCCCTGGGCACGTGCCCCGCTGGCCTATGCTTAAATCCGGCCTTAAATAAAGGTGATGATGGGAAAACAGACTTACGCAGTAAAACTTTAGTATGATTATAATTCTGGAATTTCTTTCATATCCTCCATATTTTGGCGTTTTCTCTTGCAGTTTCATTGCTGTGGAACAAATTCTTTTCGCGACTGGGTCGCGGTTGTTGGATCTCAGACCAATTTCTCTGTGCCTCTTTCATGTTGTAAAGACGAAATTGAAGTATGCGAAAACTTTGATATTCCGCTGGATGAGTCATTGCCAAATCTCCCGATATTCCCGATATTTACAGAGGTAAATAAAAGCTGTTTCACTAGCATAATTCATATATTATCCTTGAATGTAGAAAGGCAAAATTGCAAAAAAAAAATTGCACATGCTATGGTAAGGTACTTTAAATGTAAAAGTGACTTGATTCAGCTAATTTATTAAGGTGTGGCAAAAATTCTGTCTGAGTTCATTTGGCAGTTTTAACTCAAATTATGACTTATTCCTGAAGGAACACACTCTGTATCAGGGAAGTATAGAGGTGATGAGCTTTAGATATCTTTAGGACCAAATAACGCTCTTAAAGGGTTTACAAAATGACAACTGTATTGCAAGGACACGGAGGGTTGCAGATATCATGGCCAATTCAATTGTCGTCCTTAAAATAGTCAAGTGTTAAATAGCCTAGTTAAAAGTATGGGTTAACATTCCGTGTGAAACTGTGATCTCGAAGAGACAACTGAGTAATATAAAAGATATTTCACGGAAATTCATTTCAGAGCTTCTCGCATTTGCAACGGCCTCAGGCTATGGGGCTGCTATGGGGTTGTCAGGAAGTGATGAACCTCACTTAGAGAATGTTTTAGCACAGTCAATTCAATATTGACATTTTTGCACTAAAATGACGTACTTGTTGTGCATTAGAACTCACTCTTTCTGACCTTTTTAACAAATACGGTAAGTATGCAAGCGGACTAGATACCAACCTGAAACTGTCTTCGGCGGCATCCTCTATGCTGAAACATTTGCGACCAAAGTCCATGGGGGTGGGGGCGTCGGAAACATTCCAAAGTTGGGCGACTGCAAGAGTTGCAGCAGCTTCTCAAAATTTGGGAGCTCTCTAAAAGATATAAAAAAGTTCTGGGATTATTTTTTGTTACCATTAGGACGCACAACGGAGGGACTCCCATACCCATTATATGAAATACCGAAAAGACAATATTTCTTCTGAAGCAAATTTCCTTATGTTAATACTAGCTAACGTCGTTACCTTAACTCTGTCCTAGTCAGCAAACATATTGATACAGGGAGAGTCATATAACAACTCCCTTAATTGATATTAGTGAAGGTCGTTAACAAGACTAACTTTCAATTTATTGTAAAAAGGGAAAACCTTTTTTTATCACACTTCCTTAGTGCCGCCACTGGCGAAAAAATGATTGATGTCGCCATGTTAATTTGACACCATTAAATTAACAGAAGGGTGTAGTGTTCCCAACGTGTCAGTAAGTTTTGAAAATTCTGAAACTGACTGAGATATATTTATTTTTTATCGTTTGCTACATTATTCATTAACCTACGGGTTGGTAACTTCAAGGTGTTAATGTTTCTTGGCCGGAACCATTAGCCTGTATATGAGGCGGGGTGTGAGGGCGATAATTGTCCGACGCAAAAAGTCAAGTTCAGGTGATGTCATGTTTGTCAGCCAATCAGGAATATTTCCCCAGCAAACAACTCCCACCCTTTGTGATATTCCTTCCTATACACCTACGGTGGCGTTACAATATAGTAGAAAGAATCTCACCTGTCAGTACCCACCTTAGGAACACCTTATTGGCAGTAAGAATAGTTAACTAGGATTGTATCTTTCAAGTGTACCTTCCAACCGGATTTTCCAACTGCAGACTTGTTTGTTGGATTTCGGATGGAATGTCGCAGCCTCAGCAGAACACAATAACATTGTGTACCGGATTTTTGTATGAAATCACTAAATTGCCTCTTTTCTGATATTAAAACCGGATTGTCTATACAAAATAAGCTTTAGAACACATATAGCTGGGAAATAGCTAAGATGCGATGAACATTTTAGACCGCCATCCATGGGACGGGTTGTTAGTGGAGGGGATGTCCACCCTTCTTTTGGAAAATGTTGAATTTATGTGGGACCTTAGATGAAATTTGATGCCACGTATTTTACTTCTTGCACTACATCCATTGTAAATGTTTTGATACTTTATTGAAAAAGTTAAATAAATTTTACCCGACTGAAAATTTAAGGGGTTTTCGCACTTGTAGGTGGGGGACGAAGCATAGTTCAACCACTATATTTTGACTGGGGAATAAAGCTCCCGCTCCCTAAGCCAATGGAACACATAGGAACACTTTGTATGCATACACTGAAAGATCGACTGCAGTCTTGTGAATCTGCTCTCAACCGAACTTTAGAAAAGGAAAAGCTATGACGTCACGTGTAATCTGACACAATAGGGCTATTGTTGGTCTCGTTGAGTATACACACCCATAGGCGAACGAGGCAGGGGCAGAGGGTCAGATTGCCCTCCCCCTTCCAAAAAAAAAAATTCTGAGGTCGAAAATTCGGGCAGGAAGAGAAAAAAATTCGGGCTCAGAATAGGTGAAATTCCGGCAGCCAGAGATGAAGTAAAAGTGAAAAAATTGCCCGAGTTTTCTACTGAGTTCCCGAATATTTGATCGAGTGCCCGAAAAATGTGCAACGATTTTCACTTGCATGTAGTAGTTTGGTGGTCTATTTTATGCACCTGAACTGCAACGAAATTCGGGCAACTTTTTGAGATTCGGGCAAAGAATTTTCAGCCCCCCCCCCAATTGGAAGAGTCCCGTACCCATATGTGCACACCATTCTTCAAAGAGCAATAGCAGACACCTCAAAGGTGCGCAGTACCTCGTCTGTCAATTTACGTACCCTTATTTTTCCAAAGTCCCCTCGATTTTCTGGCAAAGAGCCGAAGGGTTGAGAGGAATATATACTACACAGGATCTTAGCCAAAAGGCTGAGAAGCAATCCAATTTACGTACCATGCGACAATATTTCTCTTAATACTAAAACCCAATACAAAATAACTCCTTGGCAGTGTTACCTATAACTTGCGATATCTGTATTCCGAAAAACTCTGACAGTCAGAAAGTGACAGAATGAAAATAATATTTTTAAAGAGCCTATGAAATGAGAATTAACAGCCACCTGATAAGATTCTTCCAGCCAATCTAACGTCTAAAATAACCT
>WURT03133196.1:0-11441 GCA_009936505.3 Holothuria glaberrima | reverse complement strand
TAATAATAATAATAATAATAATAATAATAATAATAATAATAATAATAATAATAATAATAATAATAATAATAATGGCCTTTAATTAAGGACAGTTGTTTTACGATGCTGAGCGACCACAAATGCGGAAGAAGCCCAATTACAACTCATATCGGGTTGCTAACCGACTCAACAATTTAGATCAAATTTGGTTTCTTTTGAGAAGCCAGTTTAGATGGTAAAACCGTAGATTGCTCTTAGATGAAAAACCCACCTTACTTTGACCCAGCCTAGAACTGAACCCCGAACCTCCCGGTTGCCGAGCTTCATGCCTTCAAATGCCCCCGCCTTTATCCACTCGGCCACGGCATCAGTTAAATTTTAATTATCTATAACCATGAACTTTTGCAATTTTGACGTAACATTGCCTTCTTGTATTGGGCTGAAACTGGCCAGTCAATACGCATCAATATCCTTATTTTGAGTGATGGTAACACTATGGTAAAACCGAATTAATGAACTGTACTTCGCAATAAAATTTCTCTAACTTAAAATACTTGCGGTATTTTAACGTTATAAAAATTTATCTGCTTTTTATTAAATAAGTTCTAAAGTTATGAAAAATGACAGAAATTTGCTGCAACATTTCATACCTACCAGTAAATAACAAAAGTTTCTTTCTAACACCTGTAAAAATCGATTCTTAATCGACAAATATCCTTCGTCGCGGACATGAAAGGCCCACCAATTGGACATAAGCATCTATGGACCATGTTCTGTTGCTGCAGGATTCTCTTTACTTAAAATTGATTGTCGCCCTTATTTTGTTACTCTTTCTAGATTTGGCAGATATTCAACAGATGATATGTCCTGTCTAACTCCTCTCATTCAATGTTGTGTGTAAGTACACACGTTTTACATGATCCTTTAATTTTATATAGTGAAATCTCATTACGTAAGCCCTACAATTGATAATTGATATCTCCGTAACAATTTAATGTAGTGTAAATCAGATGCATTACTGTAACCTACAGTACGTTTTGGAAACATTTACACGTAGTGTACGTTAGGCTAGAGTAGGTTTTCCCCTCACATCCAGGACGAAAACACCCTTTTTGTCTAGTCTGTGGCATTTATACTTTTTTAATACTTTTATTAAGTATTAAACTTTTCAAAAAATGCACAAAATGTAGCATCAAATAGCATCTAAGTAAATTCAAAAAAAAAAAAAAAAATTAGTAAGGACGGAGCGAGCAAGGGGCTGCAATTCTCATCTCCCTTCCACTTCTCTACATATTCTCTTGCTTAGCAAGAAATTTTCCAACATACAGGCAAGCAGGTGTTGGCTAAGGGTAATTGTTTGTTTGTTTATTTTTATTTACCTTTTCTTTTTGAACTATTACTTCTGGCGACATTAATTACGTAAGCACAAATTTACATGGTCAGATATATACTCAATAAATTTGCCTGGATCTGACTTGCCGTTAGAATTTCTGCAGAATGTGGGCCAATTTGACCTTTGATGTACATTTGACCTTTTACCTTGATCTTTAAAACCACTAAGCACTATTCCAAACGTGTTCCTATCATTCTCCACACGTCTTGTCTTTAAATGACTTATTCAAACATCTTTAAAAAGCAAATAAGCCTAAGAACTCACCTTGACGAATGACGTCATCAATTACACATACACATTTTGTATGATCAAGTCTCTACCGATCAACTTTTAAACTTGAACGGACATACGGTTTGGGTCGGGTTTTGAGACACTCTTTTGTTGACACCTATACGTGCACCGGCCCACTCAGTCATTCACACATCGCTTCACATTCTTCGTTTTAGGCGATATATGCATTCTCATCTCCCCATAAACTACATGTAAGGGGATGGGTGAGATGAAATGACGAAAAGAATTCTAAATAATACACAATCATTAATCATATGTATGCTAATATCTCAACATATATGAAGGACAGAGTACATGAACCAACATCATAAACCACTTTTGTACTATTATATGACTTATAGGTACAGAGGTATTTTTTCCAGAGGCCTTTAGGTGGATGCCGAAGTACGAAAACCAAATGTTACCCCTAAAGGGGTTCTGCTCCCCTAAGGAGACATGTATCCTGATGGAACAGTAACACGTAACAAGACTGCTTCTCAGTTATTAGACCTTTTCATAACAGGTCTGTCATGCAGGGTCCCTGCCAGATTGACAGAAAAGAAAAGATAGTTTGCATATCAAGTAATCCTTGCATTAGTGAAAGCAAGAACTGGCAAACATATATTTATCACAGTATTACATAGCTGCCATGTAAGGTCTTATCAAAAGTTATCGATGGAGAAGCTTATGGCAAAACTGTTATGACGTATAAGATAATATACACAGTTGTCAGGAGAACTGTTTTCAACATCTTTGCATACTTTGTGGCGCACAGGACATTTGATAATAGAAAGGCAGAATGACTAGTTCCTTTGTGTGAAGGGATACTAGGGTATCTGGGGAAATAATTCTTTAAAAACTTAGTTTTGGTAGTATGGATATGGAACAACACAACTAAGTGGGAATGACTAACTGACTTAAACTGTGGATATTGGCTAAAGTAGGCTATAGATAGGTACAACTGCGTTTCGAATAGGACGGCCGTATTCGTCTTTCAATATACTTTTGAAGTATAGTACTGGTCTAATCTACCAGTTTGGAAATCTTCAAGATTGTTTTAAATTTGTTCACAGAATCCGTCAATCTACCTACAAAAGACTACAAATATTACAACGTGATGAATATAAATTAGGTGACGTCATGCGAGAGTCACTGTCAACAGATCTGATAGAGCCAGTTCTTTACGAGCCTCATTATGATGCATTAAACAGAAGACTTGATATTATATTAGTTGAAATTGAAAGATGTCTTGCCGCTGTAGATTCACCTGAAGATGTGCTTAAACAAGAACCACGTATAGAAGATTACCATGAGCCTGAACCACCACGGCAGGATCACCATGAACCTCAAACAAAAACGAAGACTGGTGAAGAAAAACAGAAACAAATTAAAAATAAAGTGGATGATGATTTTGATTTTTAATACCTGCCTGATTCATCATGTGCCGTGTTATTGCCTAGGGTTGTGCTGAGTTAGGGTCTACAAAACTTATGACGGCGGTATTCAGGGTTTGTGAAAGAGCGTGGCACGGGAGCAGGATCTTGGGTACGTGTCTGATTGGGGCCATGAGCGAAACATCCGCAAGCAGGATATTTTATGTATGACTTATAAAGCTCAATCCAGTGGTAACGCACTTTGCTGTAAAATGATTCGAAGCACTGTGGCGATCCCCAGGGGTCAGGGGGACATGTCCCTCCCCCAATATTTGAGAAATCGCCCATTGACTTTATTTTTTTACATTGTAAATTATTTGAAAATGAGGTCACCCCCTCCCCCAATCTTGAGAACAAATCGCCTTGATTCGAAGGAAAGTTACCTAAATAATAATGCTTTAACAACACCAATAATACAACATAAAAATAAGAGGTTTGTTAGAAAATGGAATTGTGCCCAAACTAGGAATCCCCAAGCATCGGCCCTCCCTATCATGTTACAGGATACAGAACGCTAGAATAGCATTACGCAGGGAAATATAAAATTGTGTGTTATTTGTCTTTTGACGTAATTCCTTAAAGCAGCTAAGTGAAAATCAACTTTATAAGCATGATGATCACCCAGTCTTGGAAGAAAAGAGCTGTCCTTACTTTGGGGAATGATTTCGTTTTGATCCTGTGAAGGATAAACATTCAAGACACTTTGAAACAAAAGAGTCAAAGTTTCTCCTTAGAATACTAACAATGGCTCGTATTCTCGTTACTGTATACCGTTTGTGGTAATTGTAATCAGTTCATATACGTAACAGTAACAACGTCAGATGTTTACAGCAATAGTTCATTCCTCTCGTGACGTCATAGTGGAAAATCTTCCCGTTCGTATACATCCGGGAGAGGTTTCTGTTAAGAGATGTCAATCGGAAAAATACAACTAAAAACATTCCATACCCGGTACCAGTTAAAGTTTGTTGTTCAGTGGGCATTGGGAAATCCGTTGTGATGACGTCACTAGTGAATAAACACAGTCCTCCAATGTGGCTATATGATATGTCAAATTTTATAGTTGTAGTATGGTCAGTGTCATACTTGAATTGAATCACACCCTTGCCGATAGGGGGTCATGTGAGACATTCCTCGAGCGAGATATGTTGCCCATTTACTTTTCTGCATTTGGACCCCAAATTGTTCTACCCTACCCAACCCCTCCTTTCGAAATCCTGCTGGGGCTAATGGTGTCAGTTGCAGTGTTCGATTTCCTCCAAAAAATGGATAGCAATAATTGCTATGCAATATTTTTGTGCATAGCAGTTCTCCAATATTGATAAGCAGTTTTGTACTTGCTAAAAAATGGGTCAAATAATGATGTAGCAATAAATTTAAAGTGAAATAACTAATGTTTATTTGTGGATTCGAGCTGTATTCTTCTGATTAGGTTTACAGAATTGCATTCTCATTTCTCAGTATTTTTTCTGTTATCCCCTTATAATCCTCATTGCCATCTAATAATCACCACTGAGTGTTGTGTATAGCCACTTGGCCAAGGCATAATGCCAGTCTACAATACAGTGTTCTAACCCTTGTCGCGCTTCGAAAATTGAACCCCAGGACGCTGCTGTGATCAAGACAAGAATGAATTATCAAATCGATGTGGTTAATATATATGAATCTTTTAGAAATGAAAAATACAACCACAATCATGCCACATCCGCATGCCACGTCTGCATCTGCTATATAACGGTAAAGACTCCAAATTTACCTATACTTCAGGATGTAAGACTGTAAATATCACTATTCATATTTATAAATGGATCAAAATGAAATTAGACATCGTTTGAAGATCTTCCGGCTTCATTTTTTTGAGTGTTAAGTGTAATGAAGGCCTATTGTTTTTGGTGATTCAGATCACCAGGATTGAGTTCCTTGATTGTGATCCTAAATCGGACTAGAATTTTGCATCGCACAATGTGCGACGTAGTCCTGAAAATGTCTCGCAGTTCCTTCATTTTGAATCGCATTTCGCGATGCGATACAGAGGAAATCGAACACTGGTCAGTTGATAAAAGTGAAATTTTGCAAAGAGATGCTTCGCTTTTGTTAATTTTTGTCGTCAAAGTGGTGCTATACAATGTTATTGTGAGTTTTCGTAGTTTCTATGAACTAAGTTACAATTTTGTGATGCCAGCAGCATATTGTTGTCACTTACCTAAAACTGTTTCATGAGTTTTTACATATCTAACGGTCTTCACGGTCGGTCCTTACCCTCAATCATTCCCCATACATTTAAAAAGTATGCAGCCCACATGTACCTGACTGGGCAGATTTTTTTATCCTCCATCCATCCCTCCTCTTTCGAAAATCTGGTGCCGCTACCATGGAGTCGGCATATAAGGAATGGGAGAGACTGCAGATAGTTATTTAAGTTTAGCAGACCCGTAGAGCCTTTTTGTAAATTTGGCAGGGGCGCATAGTTTGTTTGATGGGGGGGGGGGGGGTTAATAGTTTGTTTCGGGCATTTGTGTGGATGCAACATAGATTTTCGGTATTGAAACTATTAATGAGAGTATACTCAAATTTGAAGACTTTTTTCCTGAAATGCTCTCACCGTGGCTACAGCCGATTTATTATCATGATCATGGTGGAACAGTTAATAAGTTTTCGGATGCTTCCACAGTTTCTGATAAGCTTGGTAAAATTTTGCAATGGCGGAAGAAAAGTTTGGTAAACTTCTTAGGCATATACTTAAATGTATATTTTATGTTTTCTAATTTCTGAGATTAAACAAGATATTATGATATTTGATCAATAAAAGTTTCTATTGTCAGCGCCGATCGGTAAGGGGCATTTTCAAGCCCAATCCCATTTCCCTCGTTTCGTGACAACTTGCTTTTCTGACAAGATCCCTAACCTCCACTGCAAATTTGTGTACTTGTTCCGATTGCTAGACTACTCCCCTTCCTTTCTTTTCGCCACAGCTTGCTTATTAAGATGATCCCTTATCTCATTACAAGATTTGAGCACCAATTTTGATCATGAGATTCTAGTGTTTAATTTCAAAAGTTTCCTCAGACCCCTTTTGCGACTAGATCATCACTTTGACGAACACGTGATCATCACTTTGACGAACACGTGATCATCACTTTGACGAACACGTGATCAGTACTGACTCGTTTTTATCCAAATTGTAGAGTATATGATAACACTACATAAAATATGCTTAACTTGTTACAATCGATTGCCAGATGCAGGAAATCTCATCTAACAGATGTTTCTGTTAGGGGAAAACCCCGGGCGCCCAATCGAGGCGTTGCAAATTCGATCCAATCATATTTAGAGTTCGTCCACAACAAGCTTCCCCCTTTATACATTGTAAAATGCTGCATCGCGCCTGATTGCAGCTGATGCATATATTATGGTACTAAATAAAATTGCTATAGATACAACGGTGTTTGGGTGAATAATGTGTTCAGTGCTAAAATGACAATACTCTTTTTAAATATACGTGTTTAGAATTTGACATTTCATTAAGCATAAGAGGCTGTCAACTGTTTTACCTGAATTTGCCTTTTCAGCTGAGTGTTTTTCAGATACCGTGGCCTCAAATTAAGTGTGTCTCAATAGAATACAAATGTTTCTTTTAATTGTTTAGTGAACATTTTGTCAAAGAAGTGCATTATTTAAAAGTACTTGATGTGCAATATTACTGAGAAAAACAACTTGTATCTGAGAAACTTGATAATTTTTAAAAATATAAGCAACCTTCATTTTTATTAAATCATTAAAGTGTGGGAAACATACATGAATTTATGAAAAGTCTTGTTAAGTTTTGGATGTACGTGGTTACATAATTTTATACGAAACGACCAGTTTGTCGCTCTACTTTTATGTTTTATCTCATAGAAAGCTACCATGGCAACGCGTTTTAGTAATAGTGAACGCAATTCCAACGTAAGTGAATTTGCTGATGATTTCAGCGACGGAGACGAAATTTTTGCTTCTGGGCAGTTGTATTGATTGAGCTCATTCTAGCCCCCCTCTTTCTTCATCCAATTTGTAAATTCTGATCGTGCTACTGTCATAAGCTATTATCAGTAGCTACCAGATTAAAACATTTGAAGTATCTCAGTCTGACATAGTTACCCCTTTGTTTCAATAGACATGAAACAGTTTTACACGGATTGGTTGTAACTGGACAGTAACAGTTATGTTAGTTGTAACTTGAGCTAGCTTTACTCGGATTGGTTGTACATGGACAGTAACAGTTATGTTAGTTGCAACTGAGCTAGTTTCAGTCAGATTGGTTGTAACTGGACAGTAACATTTATGTTAGTTGTAACTGAGCTAGTTTCAGTCAGATTGGTTGTAACTGGACAGTAACAGTTATGTTAGTTGTAACTTGAGCTAGCTTTACTCGGATTGGTTGTACCTGGACAGTAACAGTTATGTTAGTTGTAACTGAGCTAGTTTCAGTCAGATTGGTTGTAACTGGACAGTAACAGTTATGTTAGTTGTAACTGAGCTAGTTTCAGTCAGACTTGTTGTAAATGGACAGTAAACGTTATGTTAGTTGTAACTGAGCTAGCTTTACTCGGATTGGTTGTACCTGGACAGTAACAGTTATGTTAGTTGTAACTGAGTTAGTGTAAGTCTGATTGGTTGTAATTGGACATAATTACAGTCATGTTAGTTGTAATTAAAACTAGTTAGAGTCAGGTTAGTTTTAACTTGAAAAAGTTACAGTCAGGTTGACTGTAACTGGACGTGGTTACACTCAGGGTGGACAGATTGTATATACCTAAAAATAAGCACAATTAGGTTACTGTAACTTGAAATAGTTACAATCATATTAGTTGTAACTTTAAAAAGTAACATTCAAGTTGGTTGTAAGTGGAAGCTTTATATTTCACATCTCACTGTCCTTGAGTTTTTCATGTAATGAAGTGGAGCTGTCTTCCAACTTCTTGAAAGGACGAATGTGGACAACTACAGAATTTTCTCTTAACCTTAACACTGCAATCTAAAAGGTGTTAAGGAATCAAACATTTTTCTAAACATTATTGCCCCCACTTTGTGAACACGTTTAGATGCCAAACACACGTGTCTAATTCCTAAACATTTTGTTTCAAAACACGTTTAAGCGCTAAACATTTAATGTTATAATTGCTAAATATGTTTAGAATTTAAACGTGTTTACAGAGTGGGGGCAAAATAAATATTCAATTGCTAAACACGTGATTTGGAGTTTGACCCTTACCTTACCTTACCATTATTCTACATTTTTTATTATTTCTTTGGAAATCTTTGATGGTCATCCCCTGTTTCCTGGTAAAGAATCTAACCTTATTAATGCTTCAGTAACCGAAGTATATAGTAAGCTCTACCGTATGTAACATTTACCCCTCATTTCACTTTCACCTGATTCACTTTTCAGTGCCTTGAGTCGTGCTCAGTGCGCTTATCTGGACATTTTTCCAGCTGTCAATTTTTGTTATGAGATAAAAAAAATCAGTGCAAAAAGTCAAGCAAAATAAATGACTTCCGTACAGAAAATGAATTTTAAGAATTTCAATTACAGATCTAGTAATCCCACGTTGTATAGGTTAGAATAATTAGCATTTATGGGCCCCTCACCCCATCGACCCCTCACCCCCTCCACCTCCAATAAGCCTTCACTAGCAAAGACTCAGGACCGTATAGCCATCTGCTTAAATTTGGTAAAACAGTGCTGAGAGACTTCAGTGCTTAGTCGTGAATTGGGGGAGGGGTTTTACAGCCCCTGTTTAAAATGTGAGGCGGCAGTATAGACCCCCGTATATTCGCGGAGTAGTACAGGTATTTGGTCTGCCTGTATAGTATATCAAATTTCTTTGTTAAAAAATCAAACTTTTTGAAAAGATTTCCTTCAAAACTGAACAATATTTTGCATCAAAGTGCGTTTAGGGGATCCCCAAATTTTCCAACGTTTTTCAAAATGGAAGGTAGACACTTTCTTTCCTTAGATCTCTTCATAGGCCTAGGAGACGGGAGAAGAAAGGCTTTAGCCCCCAGTCAAAAATGTGGAGGGGGAAGTATGATTCCGCACTCCTCAATCCAAGGACGGAAATCCCTTATTTGTTTACCTCTGTAAAAACTTAAACAATTCGCAGTAATTTTCCCTAAAATTTGTCCAATATACTGCACCAAATCTAAGGACCCTCAGATATTAAAGTTTTTTTTCCCAAAGGGTGGGAGGACACCCCTCCCATTATACCCCTCACCCATGACGACGATCCCAAAAACCTTCATCTCCACAGTCTTGAACGACTTCCTATGCTCATGGATCCCCCTCCTCTCCCCGATGACGAATTGACACGTTCGCCCACGTCACCCTTTACAAGTTGAGAGCAGCCTCTAATGCTAATGGTTTGTCTGACCCATCAGGAGAGTCTGCAATTAAAATTATGGTAGTGAACGATACCCCTCCCCGTGGGAAGGGGAACTCTCTCGCCCTAGCAGTCCTTACAAATTGCAACAAAAGTGAAAAATACACCTCTTGCGTATTTGAAGCTCCCATTAGTTAGTGAGGCCCCCTGAACTCCCCTTGAAGTATTTCTGACTACTCCAAAGGGAAGAGTGGTCATATATCCTTTTTTTAACAGTAAGCGATCTGATAGTAAGCCTCGGATTACTTCCAGAGACAGATCGAGGTGGTTCAGTCGGGGTGAAAATGGTGTAAAGAGGCGTTTCGGGGGTGGGGGACAGGCAATGGATGCCTCGACACTAAGTAAAGCGCCACGTTCAGTTGGAGTACGGTGTACAGAACAATTGTGGCTAAAATATCTTCTAGATCATTGAAAATAAACCTTCCCATGCCTTACAAAGTTGCAGCTGAATAAACTATAAGAAAGCTCTAAGTTTCATGGCCCTTAAATTTAAAAATTTCATCAACAGCAGAACTAGTAAGAGTGCGTTAAGAGATCCATTGGAGTCACTTAATGAGGGCGTACTTCAGATATAATTTATTACTATATCTCAGAAACCCCTTTCAAGTCAAAAACAAATTTACTGATAGTAATATTCTTTTTTGTTTTGCTCTTTCATTTGGTTTTATAACTGCTCTTTCTAACCTTTAATGATAGTAACCGTTTTTGATATTTGAGTGGGGAATTCACACTGACGAGAGGTATCAAATTTTGGTATGGCTGTAAATAAAAGTCAAAGGGGCTTTAAAAATAGATACCTTCAAAACCTTTGAAAAAAAATTAAAAACGATTGCGATATTTTTAGCAATGTTTTGTACTTATATAGTATTAAATACATCCCCCAGTGCCTGTGCAGGGCTGCAAGATTTCAGTAAACTGATTATAACCTCTTGTGAGTGTGAGCAATTAAACAACAAATTGTGAATATGAAAGACACAAAAATTATTTAAAAATATGCTTAGCGCTCATAATGTGAAATACCACTTTTGTATGTAACTGCACCTACTGGGTGAATTCATTTCAGTTTTAAAGAAAAAACACTTTTTGTAAAATTTCTGCACAGAGCAGTGATTTGGCAAGCTCATGAACCTCTTATTACGATACCTAATTGTGGTTAGACAAGTAACAACTTACTGTGGCAGGTTATCGTGCAATTACGTCTGAATGAAGTGGGGGGGCGTTCTGAATGAAGGGGGGGGGCAGTGAATGCCCTTTTAAAAATATCTCGGAGTGGGTAACTAATCATCCAGTGAGCCCCAAGCAAGGGTTACTGTCGGGCCTAACATCAACTTCTTGAAGAGCAGTGGCATATCCCATTCAGTACAGAAATAGCTTGGCGAACTGCATGAAAACTTTCATCTTCACCATGAGGGGACATAGGTATCTAAATGAGCTGCCAACCCACTCCACGAACGGCCCCGAAATAGTTGAGAATCCGTAAAAATGCTCGCTTTTGGGTTTTGTTAGTACCTCTAGACACAAAGCCTTGGAGAATCTAGAGAGCATTGTAAGGAGGAAGGTGATCAGTGATGAGACATTGACTGTTTTGAAAAATTAATCCACCTACACTTCCCAATAGAAATTAATTTTGAGACAACTACCTTTCAGGTACGCAACTAAGGGGAATCCTTCATATAAGAGCATCGAACTTAAGGTGCATCTAAGGCTGTGGATTCGCGGCTAGCGGGGAAAATATGGAAAAAAGCAGCCCTTGAATGCGTTTCACTGAGTTTGGCAGTTTGGGGTGCCTTAAAATTATAACTAAGATAAATATATTTCCCGCATTTTCTTCAGCAATGAATGATAAAGGGTGGCTAGTGCCCGCTGAAACTATCCCCAGGGCCAGAAGATTCTGGTATTGAGTCTATGAAAATTCCGTGCAATTTCCCTTATATATAGATATATATA
>WURT03133185.1:0-11441 GCA_009936505.3 Holothuria glaberrima | reverse complement strand
TAGATGCCTGAAAGCAGGGGTGTATGCAATTACTCAAAATGTCTGTATTAGCTTCTACAAATAGAGAGACTCTTACAGTTATATTCCTTAGGGCCTACAAAAAGTACCAGGACTTGGGTGTTGTGTTGCAAGTAATACCATGGTATTTTGTCTAAATGGTGTTGGTATATTAAAGTGTGAATTAACTATTTTCGTATGATTTGACAAATAATTGTACAGGGAAATAGGATTATTAATTGCAGTCAGCATAATGTCCAAGTTTGCACTAGACTTGAGGAACTGCGACATTTTTGTAGTCTAGTACATGCAGCCCTTTTGGTGGCAACTCTGAAAGAGTTGCCATTCCTATAATAACATCATAACTGAGGAAGGTAATGTCTCAGTAGCCTTAAACTGTCAACTAGTAGCCTACCAGTGTGTATTAGTATGACAGTTGGATTACACTGCAGGCTTCTCAATGGCTGAGAAGCCTACCTGACAGTGTGGGAGAATCATTGTGGACAACTTAAGGGGAAAACTCAATATGATTGGAAGGAGAAAAAGACTAGTAGAGCTAGTTGTGGTATAACCCTTCATTAAGAACTGTGAAATAACACAAAAGTGGGACTCCAAAATATTATTTTTTGTGCATATTTTTGGCAGTGCTGAAAGTTACCCAGGAGTCACGATTTCAGGAAAAGTGGAGTCACCAGTCGACTCCTGGCCAGGAGTCATGACTCTGAAACAGAAGTCATGTAGCCTGCCATGAATAGCATGATATGTACAATAGTGAGGAACATAAACACCTGGCAAACAAGGAATGGTATTGCACATGTGTTGGTCGTGTTATACTTAAAAGACTGTTGGTTCAAAGACATTTCCATGTATGATTTGTAAAAGTGAATTTTCCAATCAAAAACCAAGCTACCTTTTATGTACATGTGTAATACAAAGCTTTTCACCTCATAAATATAGCCAAATTTTGTCAAATTTCACCCTGCCTCCAAGACCGAGAACTCTTGTAAGATTTGAAGGCAGGTGGTTGTGTACTTTTTCCAATTAATATGGTTTCACTTCTAACAGACCTAAGTGAGACAGAGAGATTTAAGAATACAATACGAATAGTGTTACACTTGGCATCCATCTTCATCACCTTGAAGTTTCAGAGTGTGAAAAAGATAGCCAATTAGCACTTTCTACTATTGGGAGCCAAAGTAGCAGCATGCCCTATCGTGCTCCCACGGGAGTGAGTGTACTACCAGTGCCCAATCGGTCCATGAACAGTCTATGCATCTTAAGGACTTACAGTAAATTCCTTCTTTTTTTTTTGGTTTAATTGGAAATCGATACAGACATAGAGCATGGCTTACAATTCAGTCAGTTTTACAAAAAGCTCTTTTTTGGCAGAAGTAGAGCACTTTTTTATGAGTACTTAAGAGCATCTTCTGGTGATCAAATTTGATATTTAAAAAAAAAACAATGCAGTAAAAGTTTCTGTATCAGGCAGTGAAAAGCCAATCACAAAAGTACCCTGCATTTGGAAGATATTATTTTTGAAGAAAATGCTACTTTTTAAGCTTCTGCAGTGCATAGTGGGAAATCTGCGATGTCATCTGGGCATATTGATTGGACTGTTTTTCGTATTTCTTTATGATGTTGATACCACTATGTGCAGTATTGAATAAATATGTTTGCTATAACATATGAAACAGTTTTACACTAGATCTACATGGGAAAATATCACAAACTAAAATTGCAACAAAAGGAGACTGCAGCAATTTGTGCACTTGGTACCATACATTTGTGACCTTGAGGAAACCTGGAGGGAATTTTGACAAAAGTAACCAGTCCTCAGAAGGGATGCTTGGTTTTTGGAATGGAGTTTGAGGATAGGCCTGGACACCAGGTACTGAGTTCTTTCTTCATATACCACCCCTACCCCCCTACAAAATGCCACCATGCATACAACAGGAGTGGTGCCAGGATTTGCCCCACAGGGGGCCAAGGTACCAAAGCTCAGATGGGTGACGGGCTGGGGGAATGATGGGTGGGGTGGAGGGGAGACAGGAGGAAACTGGAAGGAAACCGTCGTTTGAAGTGCTTTTAGTTGCGTGCTGATTTAATGTATTTTCAGGATGTCTGAATTGTAGAATGGCAGGGTGTGTGCAAATATTGGGGTACACATAAAAAATGCTATACTCATTTGAAGCAAAAAGAGATCAGCTGTTGGAATGGTTGACCCCTGCCAGGTATAACATACATTAAATTGTAGGCCTGTGCACTTCATCTGCTCCATGAAGTGGTCTAACCCTCCTTTATAAGTCACTTGCTGTACTGTATGACGAAAACAAGTATAGACCTTAGTTATGGACAAAATTTTCACTTTTTACAGCTGTGTATAAGATCTACTTCGCCCCTCATTACCTCCTGTTTACACTTGTAATCCTTATTTACCAATGACGAGTCTCTGCCGAACTTTTAATAGCACAGTGGTTCTGGGTGGCCTCCCAAAAAAAAAAAAAAGGTACCCAGCTAGTCCTCTTCCTGCTTGCCTGTCCAAGTGACATGACCTGTAGCTTACTTGGCAAAGGGAAAGGGCTTGTACTATATGGCTATATGGATCAAAATATTGAAGAAACTGAAATAATCAAAAGATCTGCAGTGGGCACTGTTACAACTGATAATGTAGTAATTGACTGATAATGTATCAATAACCGATTGTGTAGTAAAAATTGACTGTTAATGTAGAAAATTTGTCTTCATTATTGGTCAAATGGTAATACTTTATCGGTTAAATTTTTTTTTTTACTACATCTGTTGATAAGTTACTACATAAACGGTCATTTTTTACGACATTATTGGTTTAGTGTTACTTTATTGGTCAGTTTTTATTACATTATCAGTTAGTGATACATTATCAGTCAATTACTACATTATCGCTTGTAACAGGCACCAAAGCATGCCAAAAATTTGCAGTTAGTATTGACGAAACTACCTACTGAGAACAAGAACTGGTATTATACTGTTGGGGTGACTGGTTGCCATTGGGGACTGCATACTTCATACTGACTAGAGCTTCCTGATGAAATCGGAAAAATCCCCAGACCAAAAGAGCCAGACTTCTCCAAGGGGGGGGGGAGTCATGGTCTCCCTGCCCCCACATGGTGCCACCCCTGTCAGACAATGCCTTTAATTTAGCTGAACTGTCATTGAAAGCTCCAAGAGAAGTATTTCATGTATGAAGGTCCCCTTAAATTACCAACAGCTTCATCAATTATTTGATCTATTCCTCTTTGCTGTTTGTCCTCTTTGGCAAAGCAGTAATTCTCAAACAGTGTAGAAAGCCACTTGTCGACAGATGAGATTAGACTCACAAGTTTCTACTTCCAAGTCTAAATTAAGTTTATCAGATTACGCTACTCTTGTCCAATTTTAGCAAACGATTGAGACATGTGAAACCAAACTTGTCATTACAGTACAGTAAAGAGCTCAATATAATCTAGTTGTGGTCTGTATCGGTTCATTTGGAAGCAATTATGGCCAACTATCTCAGTTTCGTGAGGGCTTGGACATTTTTCAACTTGATTATACCAGATAATGGGATGGTTGTTAATGAGAGGAGGACAGATTTGTCAGGATAAGTAAAGATAAGAAATGGAGTGTGTCCTTGCACATCACAACGTACAACATAAAAAAACAAAAAGCCAATTTCATTTGACATTTCTTGTGGATGCACTCATTCTGGTTCATACACGATTTGTTTATTCTCTGTAATCTGTACTGGATGAGCTGTGATAGAGTTTGTACAAAACACCATGTTTTATTACAAACAGGTGAGAACCTGGGATAGTCTCATATTTCAATCCTTTAAAGCTGCAAGGCTTCTGGAGCACAGAGGATTTAATACTGACTTCTAAAAGAGGGAATTGTTTTAAACATACTTCAGTATTTATTCTGTCTGAAATTTATGTAATTGACTTGACTTAATTTAATATTTATCTCCTCTTGGAGAAGAGGGCCACATTTGTACAAAAATATGCATAATTTAGTTATGCAAATTTGCTTATAGACTTATTATACAAGTTTTAGTTTTGTTGCACAAATTTGGATGATCATATGCAAATTATTATTATTACTTTCCATATAAATTTTAGTGTATGATTGAAATACAATTATTAAAGTAAAAAGTAGTGGAGTTGAAATGAAATCTGTGCCCTAAAAACAAGGTAAAAGTAATATCAACAACACTTCAAAATCTTGGTTAAAATGTTTTTCTGTTCTAAAGTGAAGTGTACTTCTGCCTTCCTACTTGTTAAGGATGAAACCCCTTATTTGTCTGCTTCGCAAAATTAACAAACTTTTTCAATAAAATAGTCCAAACTTTTCAGTAAATGTTTTTCAAGAAATATTAAAATGAAATTTAGTCTCAAATTGCATCTAAGGACCCTCATGTGTTCAAAATATTTTTTATGGGGGGGGTGGGACATCCCACCCCTTAGACTTATGCCTTAGAACAGCAGCCTAAGATGTTCAGCCTCCCTCTCCTGAAGCTGAAAACAGCTTCCTATGTCCATGCTTCTGTAACTTTGTGTTACATAAAGTAGCTCCCACAGTCAGTTTAAGTCAGATTGGATGTTCACCACCTCTGTTGATGTGGCATACCACACTCAGCAAGCTTTAGTACCTCACACAATGAGCATATGTTACAAACAGTTTCAAAGAATGTGAGAATAGCAAAGGAAAGACATTACCAAAGCACATGAGACCAAACAGCAGGTGTATGGTAAAGATGAATGTATGCATAAATAAATAAGTCATTCATCCTCAAAAGGAAAATTGTAGCATCAATTAGACTATTCCAAAAAAATATTAATAAAACAGAAATAGCATTTCCTCTTACTTGAGAAAATAAATTCTAATTTAGCAGTGATCAATACAGTATGATGGAAACAGAACTTTATTTTTACCCGGTGTTCTAGTAAAATTAGAAGATTAATGTCACCTTTCTGTATCTCCTTTTTACCTATGTAACTCATAATTACCTGCAGTTAAGACCTGACAAATCTATAGGACAGTGGAAAAGAGCCCTCGTCTAGACAACCAGTGATACAGTATGATGAAACACAGAAACAATACTTCATTTGTACTCAGCTGTGTTCCAGTCAATTTTGAAAGATTCTCCTTTACCAATTAATATTGTCTTATTTAAATAGAAGGAAATGTGTAGTCGTATACCAATCATAGGCGGGGGAGGGGAGAAGGGGGGAAGGGGAGAAGGGGGAAGGGGAGAAAGGACACAAGACAACAAAGACCCAAATTTAAGTTTGATATGTTGAAGAGGAACATATTCTAAGCATTCTGTGAAATTTTTGTTCATTTATCGTGTTCGGTTCTCAAGATATTAGCAATTGAAGTTGACACATTTTCTACCAAAAGTGAACTTGTGGCGACAAGCAGGTGTGATGTCATTACTTCACATTGAGGACCAATGTTTTGTATTTCTTTATTTTTCATCTTATTGTTTTGACCTTGGATTGATTAGGGTTGCTATCATTCCCCTAAGGCATGTACACTTTTAAAAATTCCACTGTTCAGGATGCATCAATGGTATGAATAGTGTAGAGTTGTGTTGTATAAAATTGGTAGTAAATTTTAAAGAACAACAAAAGATTGCCCTTCAGTGTGAAGCCATGACATCACACCTGCTTGCTACTTTTGGTAGAAAATCTGTCAACTTCAATTGCTAATATCTCAAGAACCAAACATGGGAAATGAATGAAAATTTCACAGAATGCTAAGAACAATTTCCTCTTTAACATATCAAACTTAAATTTGGGTCTGGACTATTCTTTTAAGTGTTAAGTCAAAATTGCCCAGAAGACAGCTTGGGCTTCAGTAGTTGAATTCTTAAATCCTCTTTTGTAATTTTTATGGTTTACTCTCTGTTTCTGTGTCACTTGTTTGATTAACAGAATTGTTGTCTTGTGTCCTTTCTCCCCTTCTCCCCTCCCCCTCCTCATACACCACTTTGTTATGGGTTTGTAATAGGGATGAAATCAAGGAATGAATGACTGAATAAAATGACTTATTCAAGACATGTACCATAAAATATTGTATGTCCTTGTTTTATGCTAAGTCATGTACAGTATCTATTATTACTCCCTCCACTCTCTCTGTCTGTATGACCTCTATATAAAAGAATAAAAATTAAAATGGTTAAATTTTAACTCTATGCACTTCTCTGCTGTAAAGGCAGTCTCATACCTATTTCAGTATTCTGACTACATGTAAAGATATCTCTGAGAAGCTGGCTTACTGTACACTAAGAGTCACATGAGAATGGGAAATGATTTAAAAGGGTTAATTAACATTTCTTGAGAAAAGGCACACATTTTACCCTTCACTGTAACCCTGGAAAATTTGATAGATTAATATGTCAAATTCTCAATTTGTCCAGCAGTCTCAAGCAACACCCACCAGTCATGGTGCTGTAATCATGCAGGAGGTTGACTCTTGTTTCCATGGTGACTGTGTTAAGATTAGCATTTTATTTTTTCCTCATGTATAAAAATAGAATCAATTCAAATCACAGGTTTTATTTTGTCCATTTATATGGAGTCTTGGGAGATGAAAGCAAGGTTGTCATGACATATTTTTTGAAAGATACTGAAAGAGAAAGATGCTGATAATATTTCAGCACCCACAGTTGAACATGCAGTGGTGTCACCATCACCAGAAAGGGGTATTTAAAGTGCGTAGCAGTTGAGTGGTGTGAGGGGGGTGAGTAGGGGCGCTTACACTTTGTTACCCTGCTTTTTCTTTTTAAAAATGGAACCTACTGCCATTGTGCTTGGTGCTCAATGTAAGCAATGGAGTAGGCCAAACAAGCCAGTGAGCCACAACTTGAAAAAGGGCCGTGGCTGGCCCGACGTAAACCATTTGGTTACAAACTGGGGTGTAAAACTCCATCTAATTCTTGTTACAGTAGGGGGTGGTTAAATGTTTCATAAAAATTCATTCTCTGTCAGTCCATTCCCTAGTCTCCCCTCTTCACTCTGTTCAATGTAAGTTTCTTTCTAGTCACTGAAGGTACTGTAGGAGTTACTCACTAGGGGTGGTGCAAGCAGGAGGGAGGGGCCATTCCCATGTAGGGCAACGCTTCCCCCACTGGGAAATTTTCCAATTTCTTTGGGGAGCCTTGATCCATATGATAAAATATGTAATCCTGATGGCAGTCAGTCACCATGACAGTTTACTTGATTTTGCTCATAGTGAAGGCAGATGTTTAAATTAAAAAAACTCAAATTTTTTAGTATTCATCCATGAACACCCCCAGTTTTTGCAAAAATTTTTCAGTGCAAGTCCAAATTTTTCAAATGTTCTTTAATGAAAACTGGAAAGTTTCAAAGTTTTAGAAGTAGAACCCCCAAAATTTCAGCAAAGTAGGCAAATTTTACTCTTGACATCCCCTTTGGCAATCCATCGCCTTTGTCAGGGCTTGGGTGATGGCCCCCTGTTGGCCCAGTTGGGAAGCATGACCCCCCTGTCCGGCAAAGCCTGGTGCCACCCTGTTACTCAGTCTAAATTAAATTGTTGTGTAGGTATGAGGAACACTTTATGATTCTGTGTCCATAAAATGTTGATAAGAACACATCAAACAAGGAAAAATCAAAGAGCTACTGCATGTTTGCAGACGTACTCCAAACACCAAATATTCTGTATGAAAATTCAAACCCCGTCCATATTCTACTGAGGTCAGAGGCAAAGTTTTTGTTGGTTAAAGGGGAAATGTAGTCACCCCAGTTTGGATTAGTGTAATACAATAGTCTACCCTATTTCATGAATGGCTCTTGAGAATCGTGTAACAAAGTTTTCTCACTCAATTGTGAAATTTACAAGGAATAATATTTAGGTTTACCTGGAATATGAAATGCATTACGAAAATTTTGCCCTTACCAAAATGTGGACCTGATACCGCACTTTTCCTGCAAAAAGTGCTGTATCACAACTCCTAACCTGACTTCTTGTTTCACACCCCTTTGCCTTGCCTCTGCTTGTCCAGTCACACTGCAGACTGCATCAGTGCTCACTAATCCTCTCGTGTTTATTGTGTGACACTGAAGCCTTTGTGTAGGCCCTACTCAAGTTTACATACAAGAGCAACTAGTTAATAAGTTAATCCTCCTTGGGGAAATGAGGGCGGCTAGATGAATAAACTTCAGGAGGGGTGAATAGATAAACAGATGGTTGACCATTCTGGTATGGGAGCATTTTTCCTCATGGTTTGAGTCCTGAAATATCATGAAAGATCCTTGGAGGAGAAATAAAAGGCAAAATGTGAGATACAGCTATTGTTTCAGAATAAGTTTGGGGCAACTGCTTATGCCCTTTAAATCAAAGTTTCAAACAGTAACTTTACTCTGGTTGGTGAATGAGACTTGTGTCATGAGTTTTGTTGCCAAGGTTACACACATTATGATTGTAGGGATGTGGCCTTGAGCAATTCAAACCCTCTGCAAGCTACTGTAATTATGTCTGGGACCTGAATTAGACTTTTGTTTTTGTCAAATTGTAGGAGGGCTGGAAGTAAACTTAGTAGGGGGGAATTTTCACTGTTTGGGGAAAGATTGTAGTGCCTTAAAACTTTTGTGAGAGTAAAGGTTAGACCATTAAAAGGGACTACATATTTCATTTTCAAATAGAAAAAAAGCAAAAATAAAATGCAAACCATGCTCAATTGGTATGACAACACACGTTAAGCATAAAAATGCAATGTACCAATTACTGTACAATGAACATTTGCTTTGAAATTTCATAAATTTGTGAAATTGGATTCATACCAATAGGAAGGAATCAAAAAGGTTACATTTTCATGAAACTACTATGTTTTGTCACTAGAATATCCTTTTAAAAAGAACATTTACTTTCATTTATTTTCCTTTTCTGATTAACCTCAATTATAAGCATAGATTTTGGCAGATTTCCAAAAACAGTTCTGACTGATTCATGTGCAAACATTTGAAACCTCTTTACTAGGAAACTGCTTCACCGCAGCTAGGGCAGGTTTATAGAAAAGATCGAATAGTTCCTGTCATGTACACAATGTTCTGTTCTCTGTTCAACATGGTACTCAGATTTTATTATTGATTGCACCTGTACTTTGTAGGTTCTATGAGTGTTAACTAGGTAATGATACCCTGATTAACCTTTCAGGAATTGTTCTGTGAAATTGATACAGCACAGGCAGACAACCAGTATGGACACTTGAAACTTGAATAGAGAGTTTAAAATTTTGCCAGCAAAGATTAAAGGGCATAAGCAGTCGCCCCAAACTTATTTTTAAACAACAGCTAAATCTCTCAAATTTCCTCTTGTTTCTCATTCAAGTATCTTACATAGTTTCCCAAAACTGCTGAACAATAAGTAGTGCTTATTTTAATTGCCAGATGCCAGAAATACCTTTCAGGTGCATAAATTTCAAGTTATTCCTGGGACCACCGCATGCTTTCTTTCGAGGCCTCGTACAGTTGGCGCTCATAGGTGCGAAATTTTTCCTTATGGAATTAACCTCCCTCCCTTCCGTGCTTGAAATCCTGGATCTGCAGAAGTCAGAGTTTGCACCATTGGTGGTCTAGTTTAGGACTTGAATAATTTCTATTCAGGATAAATCAAGAAGTTATCCCTAGTAAATTTCACAGTTTAGCAAGAAAAACATTGTCACATGATTCTCAAGAGCCATTTATGAAACAGGGTAGACTGTGTACACTAATCCCAATTGGGGTGACTGCATTTTCCCTTTAAAGAATGACATTCAAAGGTGCAAGTTCAACTTCTATATTTGCAGACATTGCTGGGTGAGTCATGGGATGTTAAAAATTATTCTGAGAAGATAAAAATATTTGCTGTACTAGGATTACATGCTGTTGTTTTTTGTTGTTTTTCTTAGAGCAGCTGCCACTTTATAGAGAATGTGATAACTGATAAGGTCTTACTGTCAAAGACTGGGTAAACATAAGCCTGTGATTTTCACTAAAATGGCCAGTAGAAGATTGGAAAAGCCCCAGATTTATGTAACAAAGTAACTGAGTTCTGGTTAGCACATTAAGGGAAAATGCAGTCACCCCAATCGGGAGTTAGTATGCCACGTCACTCTAGTTCATGAATGGCCTGTTTTGATCATGTGACAATATTTTTGGTAGTGAATTGTGAAATTCAAGGAGAATTTCTCCTTGCTTTACCTATTGTTTGTAATATTTACGTTCAAAACGTCTTCGGAGGAGCTTATACTGCAATAAGAGGAGATTTGTAGGAGTTTGCTGATTTTTCAAAGCAAATTTTGGGGTGACTGCCTATTGCCTTTAAAGGAAAATCTTGAAGAGTCCTTGGGCCTAAAACACTAGAAAACCTGTGGTGTAGGCCAGTGGCGCCACCAGACTTTGGTGATTGGGGGGTGGGGGCACCACCAATTTTTGCTTAAATTTCCCTTTATTTTATGTGCCCTGCATTTGTGCACAACTATGGGGATCCTTCCTTTGTTACTATATAAAGGTGCTGTCCTGGGGGAGGGGGTGTTCCCCTCCCCTTTGAGAAATTTTTGTGAATTTAAGGTTGATTAGATGCAAAATGGTGCTAACTTTTGTATATTTTTGGTATTTTTGAATATACAGTATATGACTGGAAAGTGTCCATATTTTAGTGAATTCTAATTGTTGGTTATGTGAAAAAGGCAATAAAATGAAGGCAATGACGTAATGCTTACAGTGGCATTCTGACGGGTTGCCATGCAGTATGCTGTGTGATCGCCGGCTGGGGGCGGGGTCTAAGGGGAGGGGGACTTTTTTGAAAAATTTGGTGTCCTTACATGCAATCTGGTGACACATATGCTTCCTTCCAAGTCAAATTTTCTGTTACGATTTTTTACCAATTTTAGGTACTTAAAAAATATCCGGTATCAGTGAGAGGGCGCGTGTCTCAATGGCCCCTTAATACGAGACATAATGGTCACAGGATGGAATGGAAACCGTGATGCATGTGCCCGAAGCGCACCAAAATTTTTCGTTACATAAGATTTCCATGACAAAACCTGCATTCTGAATCTGCATCGAGACACTTTTAATTGCTGAAATTACATACATGGCACTCAAAAAGCCAGTCTTTTACCTAGTAATTCGTAAAACAGCTTTGGACTTTTGCTGCTGTGCTTTTCTAGCAGTTGCTATCGGAAGATATCGATAATGAGAACAACATTGTGATAGATTTGAGGAGTGCGAAACGTGCAAAAATTTTGATAGTTTGCAAGAGATTTGCAAAAATTCTGATAGTTTGAGAAATATTTGTGAAAGAAAATAATTACCATAGATCCATCACTTGGTCAAAACACACCGCACCCTACCCCCTACAGAAATCTATAGCTTAAACGCCTTTTGGGATCATTTTAAAATTTTCAGAATTTTTCAATTGGG
>WURT03133174.1:0-11441 GCA_009936505.3 Holothuria glaberrima | reverse complement strand
AAGGGTCCAGGGGCCACGAAATGGACCCAAATTAGTGTGTAAGTCAATGGAGGAATAATTGGTGGTGTGCTACCTTTCTTAAACATACGCCTATATGGAGTACGTACGTAATAAATATTATTTTATCGATTCTAAATGACAGCGTATTTTGAACATTTCTTAACGGGGATGGTGAGATGATGGGGCCCGGGGGGGGGGGTCTCCATGTATTCCTCTTACTCTTTTCGTCTAATTCAAAAGAGTGAAATCGTGACAAACTGCCGGCATATTACTTCTCGATAAATTTTAACAGCTGTATCTGGGATTGGGGAAGAACGAAGGTTAGTTGAGTATTCGCACACATACAACATCGGGACAGCAAATACATAGACCCACTCCTCTGACTACCGAGTATCCTGGGCCTAGCCTAGGCCCAAGCTCAACCAACGTACGTGTATAGGTTCTGTAGAGTAACGTTATTGATACCGTGACGTGCCGACTATTGCTATAAACCTCCGTGACGTGACTGCGCATTTTTTATCCGTCACAGCCGTGATGTTGTCACGTATTTTAGTATACCCCATTTCAGGCCACACCCCCATGTGAACTATATAGGGGTGGTTCTATCGTTATCATCATGTATGACTTGTTCCGCCACTCTAGCAATAAAGACATTAATTGTAGATTGTTACAAATCAAGCACAAACACGCGAACAAACTGCTACGTCAGTAGCAAAAAAGTAAAAGGTGATCAAAAACACAGAGAAAAGGTCAAAAGATGAGGAAGAACTACCCCAGCGAAAACCCTTCCCCATCCACCCCACCCCACCTCACCTACCCACCCCTCCCCACCCTCGCAACGGTGACAGAGAAAATGAAGCTCAAGACAATTTAGACGTGAAGATCAGAAGTATACTGAATGAATTCAGTGCAATACCAGTAAGGTTAACTCCAGTAGTCTTGAATATAATTACGTGAGATGTCTCTCCTGAAGGATTTGGTGCTTTGTTTAGCTATGACAGAAGAAGGGAGGGAATTCCAGAGCCGAATGGCGCGATTACGAAGACAGTTGTGTTGTAGAGAACTTTGTATAGAGTCCAGATGTAGGGATGCAGATTGTCGAGTGTCGTGATCATGCACTGAAAAGTTGTATGAGAAATAGTTTGAAAATTTACTGGGCAGCAGTTCATGCAACGATCGGTAAATGAATGTGGCAATGTTGCAGTTAAAAATATCAGCAAGTTTCAGAAGGTTCAGTGACTTGAACAAGGAACTAGTATGGTCACTCGTGGTTTGGAGCAAGTGATGTGTCGAATAGCTCTCTTTTGTAAGATATTTAACTTATCGAAAAGAGAACGACTTGTACTAGACCAAGCAATTGAACAATAGTTAACAGGTTAAGATGAGGACAGATTAAGGCGAGATAAATTGAACGAAGAGCATTTCTAGGTACGGTATAGTTAAGCCTTCCTAAAATACCAACAATTTTAGCGACCTGAGACGAAATACATACTCATTCCATGAGAGCTTAGAACCAATATGAATCCCCAGAAATTTAACATTTTCCACACGTTGTAAGCAATTACCATCAATAGAAATTTTAAACTTATGACCCCTGCTAAGGGTGTCATTTGAAACACTGGATACATCATAAATTATGAAAAAGAGGTCCAAGAATAGAACCCTGTGGAACACTATATTTTATTTTCCTTAGGTCAGAGTTAACGCCATTGACAGAAGTAAATTGTTCTCTATTAGAAAGGTAACTTTTGATCCAGTTGTAGGACACTCCTCTGAAACCATAATAAGATAATTTATTGAGGAGGATTCCATGGTCAATTGTATCAAAGGCTTTGGACAGATCGAGAAAATTCCAATGGGAGTCTCTTTCTTAGCCGCAGCTTTGTTTAAGTTGTCCAGGGCCTCTACAAGAGCGACCAGGACGGAAGCCGAACTGGCAGGTTGAAAGTATATTATGCTTATTAAGGAATGAATAGATTCTATTGTACATGACTCACTCTAAGATCTTTGACAAACAGGGAGGACTGAAACATGGCGGTAATATACAAGCTTATGTTTGTCACCTTTTTTGAAGACAGGGATTACTCTAGCTACTTTCAGTCTGTCAGGAAAAACACCCTGGGACAGAGAAATATTAAAATTATATGTAAGAGGCTCGGCTCTACAGTGAAGTACTCGACGAACAATATCTGGTCTCAAACAGTCGTATCCTGCAGCTTTCCTGGGTTTTAAACACTCATGTGCAACCTTCAAAAATTCGTTTACGTAAACCGGTGAGAGGTATGCAGATTCTACATTTTGCTGATTGAGATGGTCATGACTATTATTAGTTGCACAGTTTGGTATACTTTCCGCAAGAGACGGCCCGAGATTTACACAAAAGCTGTTGAAAGAATTTGCAATACTTTGTCGATCGCTTACGACTCTGTCATTCTCAATGAAATAGTCAGGATAGCTGGAATCTTTTTTACCTTTATGTATAATGTCATTGATATGTTTCCACATAAGTTTTGAATCATTTTTGGCGTTATGAAAAATATCATGATGTTTTCTTTTTGCAATACGCATTACATGGTTAAGTTTCTTTCGATACTGACGGTAAGTTCTCTCATTGTCTTTCGTCGGTGACCTCAAGTACTGCTCATAAAGTATGGTTTTACGTTTAATAGATATCAATATCCCTGAGGTAATCCAAACTTGTTTTTTCTTCTTCCTTTGTTTCACACTGACAAAGGGAAAACAGTCACAGTATAGATGCTATTAAACATATCACTGAAAACATTGAAAGAAATATTTGCATCATTTGATTGGTACACCTGATCCTAGTTTACATCGGAAATACGAGACACAAAATTATCGATACTATTAGAACCGTAATTTCTAGCAGGAAAAGGTGACATACTCTCATTAGTGAGCTGCATTTTGCAGTTAACATTTACAAAGATTGGAAGATGGTCTGTTATATCACTTAACAGAATCAGAAGACACTATGTCAACATTACTATCTATGCTGTTTACATTAGTAAGAACATTATCAATTAACAATGCACTAGTATTTGTAATTCTGGTCGGGCCACTGATTGTGGGAACAACATTAGGAAAACATTACGCATACTTGTGTCATTATTTTTACATCTCATTTTTTCCTTATTGCGCTTAAGCCTAAGGTCGCGCGTGATGTTGATCCGATTTCAATGTACATAACCAGAATGCGAGGCATTCACACTCGCGAATCTAACAACGGGGAGTTGTTATTTGGAATAACAAATAACAACTCCCTGATAAAACTGAAGGGGAAAAGAAATTCGATAGATATGCGCTGTGAGGATTCGAAATTCTGCTTTATAAACTCAAGAATTACTGACTAGGGCCCTATTCGAATGCACCACGGAATCAGCTTAATGACGTCACAGTTTAATTAATATGTAAACCCTGTAAAGCACCGTGCGTGAATAAATGCTAACAAATGTGATGGAGTCATGCATCGTCTAGTGGAGGGTTGTCTTTTATTGTGCTCACTCGAAGTAGCACTTGCTTTAACTGGGGATCGTTCAACAGTTCAGCAGTCACCCTTTGGTGGCCATGAACGACACAATGTGGACTGTGGAGGCTTCGGCAGTATACTGTAATGGATGGCATGGATGTAAGTTAAAGCGGTAGGCCTACTGCTTTTCTCAATCTGAAAAAATATTCCTGTGAGGTAGCACAAAGAGCAGGTTACACAAACCTGCTCTGTGCCTTGCCGTATCATGGGCCTAATCATGGTAGTGTATAAGTAGTCAGTTGAGCTCTCGCACTCATGTCGCTCAGACCACTTTATAATGCATCATTGATTGCATGACAGCGTGTTTTTCAAAATTCCAAAAATCATTTGCCTGAAAGTCCCAAGATTTCTCAAGGTAACTAAAACTTCCCCAAACTGCAGAGATTAAATTTCATTCAAGCGTGCCACTTAGCTCCGGCAGTGCATGACAAGTACATGTTAATTCATGAAGTCACTGAAAAGCTTTTACAAGGGCAAAATGTTTTGAATTGGCTATTCCCAACTCCAAAAGATATTCTGTCTAAATGCTACGGGTAAATTCTCCACATTTCCAAGTATCAAGTCCATTTCCCAAGTTTATCAAGTCAATCCGTAGATTATCAATATCTTGGGAAAATTCCCAAGCGCTGCCATCACCGTGACTGATATGAAAACGCAATTAGCTGGTAGGGATAAATAACTTACGCCTTAGGAAACCCTAGATTTGCACGAAATACTCTAAATCAAAATCGTATTTTGTGATTACTGTGATTTCATTTTAACGATTTCTTAAGTAATTTCGTATTCATTGGATCCTTGGAAACTAGTTGCTTGATATTATTGCCTATAAATTATTATAGGCTAGTACTTGTTGGGAGAGTAAGCAAGTTGTTGTAATATCAGTCTGCAAAACGGTAAAGAGGCGATGAATTAGGTTCGAATTAGACTTACGACAGTCACTCGGAAGGGAGAAGAGCATATTTTTTCCTTCAAATTATGTTAACAATCATTTTTGGTCACTTAACCTGCATAAATTACGGTTTATAAAAATTACAATATTGTACAAGAAGTACAGGCAGGATATAACAAGACAAGAGAAATGTCATCATATTTGACTTAATGACTGTTGCAAGTCGAACACATGACATATATACTTCGCCGGTGGCGTACGCAGGATTTCTCTCAAGGTAGGGGGATGCAGTATGTTGTGTGATCGCCGGCCTGGGGGAGGGGTCTAAGGGGAAAAATTTGATGTCCTTGCATGCAATCTGGTGCCACATTATTGCTACCTTTTGAAGTAAAATTTGAGTTACAAATTTTATGTATTTTTAGGAACTAAAAATTTGGCATTAATGAGAGGCCCATGGGTGGACACCCCCTATCCTTTGAAAGTTTGAAAATTGGGTGTCCTCAAATGCATTCTGGTGCCACATATGCTACCTTTTAAATTTAAATTTGTGTTACAAAATTTGCGTATTTTTAGGACCTTAAAAAATTGTTATTCGTGAGGGGGGCATGGCCCAACCCCCCCCCCCCCCACGTGTACGCCACTGTACTTCGCTATTCGCTCGTAAAAACGAGGACATGCACATGAAGTTTCATCTCGTTTCGAGGGCGCTTTCAATATTTCTTGGAATCCCTACAATCGTTTAGTTTGTTGGGTATCTAAATTGCAAGTAACGCATTAGTACTTCAATTACAGGGTTTGTCCATCCAGTGTTCTTCATCATGTTTTAATCCCTAAAAAGTTACTTGTGTTTATAAAATCCACTTAAAGGGCCACATAAGCAGTCACCCAAACTCATTTTGAAACAACAGCATAATTGCACAAATGTCTTCTTATTCCTCTTCCAAGTATCTCTCATGATATTTCAAGACTTAAATATTTCACATTCAAGTTAAAGCAAGGACAGTTACTCCTCGTAAATTCACTATTCAGTGAGAAAAATATAATCACATGATTCTCAAAGGTCATTCAAGAAATAGGGTAGACTACTACACTAATCTAAATAAGGTTGACTGAATTTTCCCTTTCACTGGAGGAAGCAGTCGCCTCACTAGTTTATTTTCAAAAAAGTCTGCTAAATCTTACAGATATCCTCTTACTTGGCTTAAAGGCAGGGCTGGCCTCAGGATTTGCCAAGGGCCAAGCTCCCCGACAGGGGAAGCAACCCAAAGCCCTGACAAAGGCGGTGATGGGTTGACAAAAAGACGAGGAACATAAAATATTTGAATGTTTTTACAAACAAGTGGAAATTTGGGAGTTTTATTGACGAAATTTTGAAAAATTTGAGTTCTTGGGTTTTTAAAGGATAATTTGGAGTCTTTTCTGAAGAATATGCCTTTCCTATGGGCAAAATCAAGCAGATCGTTGAGGCGACTGAAGGCCATTGGTATTATATATTTTATCATACGGATTATAATTAAGGCTCCGCGACGAAATTGGAAAATTTCTCCGACGGGGCCAGCCTTACCTGACGGGAGGTATGGCCCCCTGCCCCCCTCTGGCGCCACCCTTGCTAGCAAATATTTTTTTTATTACGTTTCTGTACAAAAACACTTTATATTAAAGGTTAATCTGTATCTACATTAATTTAACAAACAATTGCGTAAGAAAAATATTGTCACGTGATTGAAATAAGCTGTAAACCAAGAAGAATCATTCCACATTTAATGTTTTGAAACTTCAAGACGAGTCACGTGCTGTAAGTGAGCTTACTCAAGTCGGTTCATCCCGGTAACAACATGGATTGTTTGACAACCATATGAAGTAAGATAACATAACATAACACAACTTGAATGCAACCCAACACAACATAACATAAAGGGCAAAGGAGGGCTAAAGCCCCATGAGATGCACTGATGCATCAAATTGCAACTAAGGACCCTCAAATATCAAAAAAAAAATTCCAACGGGCTAGGAAATAGAAAAAGTTTGCAGCAATTTACCTTAAAATTTGTCCAAATGAACCAAATTGCATCTAAGGACCCTCAAATATCCAAAAATTTTTCAAAGGGCCACGAATGGGAAAACTTTGCGGTAGTTTACCTTAGAATTTATCCAAAATGATGCACCAAATTGCATCTAAGGACCCTCAAATATCTAAAATAAAAACTCCAAAGTGGAGGGGGACACCCTCTCCCCTTAGACCCCCACCCCAGGACGGTAATCCGAAACAAGGTTCAGCCTCTCCCAAACTTGAACAGCTTCCTACGCCTATGATTCGAAAACCTGCAGCATATCACCACTAATCCTTCTTCGAGAGTGGTAGCGCTCCTACTACGTTTGAGCCAAAGGCAGAAGGTTCCATTTTTAAAGTCTTTGGTATGACTCGACCTGGCAATCGCACCCGGGCCTCCCGCGTGAGAGTCGGATGCTCTAACCACTAGACCAAACACGCGGTCCCTAGTATGTCAACGGAAGTCGGTCTTCATCTTCAAGAAATGAAGTGCAAGAAAGCATAAAAGAAAAAAAAAAGGTCTTCGGAAAATTCGGAACTGTATGCCCCCCCCCTTTAGACAAATCTTGCGTACGCAACTGCAAATGATTTTTGGAAATCAAGGTAAATCAAGGTAAATGACATCAACACTGTGACCAGAAAGAATCATTGCATCCTCTAGAAAGCTTAGTTATTTAGTAACACAAGATTTATTAGCCTGGAAACCATATTGAGACAGATTCAGTAATCGACTATCTAAAGCTAAGCACACAATCACTGACCACAGACTGCATAACTTTACGCACTACCAGTGCTAGAGTAGAGTCCCTACTATTCGAGTCCGAGACCGAGTCCTTATAACCTGTCGAGTCCGAGTTCGAATCACTGATGTTCGAGTCCGAGCCCAAGCCCACAATGGAAAAGTACACTAAGAATAAAAAGTAATAAATCAACTTTTGCAAATGCCATAGATGATGTCCACGGGCGCCAGCAGAAGTAGGCCTATATGAATATGGGGCAGAATATTGGTATTTGGTAGAACCTCAAAAAACGAAACTCCTCAGAGCGCCAAGCGAACTGATAGAGGCTTTGTTTGAATAAACCGCTCTTAATAAGAGCAAAAACTTTGTAATTCCCCCTCTTCAGTTCTTGTAAGGAATATAGGGAAATTTTGGTTTGTGCTTCGATTATAAGTGGGGGACTGTTCGGCTAATTAACCCTAGGTTCTGGTGACCAAATTTGATGTTTTCCAAAAAAAAAAAAAAAAAAAAAAAAGCATTTTCTGTGTTAGGTAGTGAAAACCCCATCTCAATAGCATCTTGCATTTGGAAGATACAGATTTTTGAAGAAATGCTACATTTTCAGCTTCCAGTGCATGATGGGAAATCTGTGATGTCATCTGGGCAAATTGATTAGATGTAGCTTTTGTATTTCTTTATAATCTTGATATCACTGTATTGAACATTTCATAACTTCATTGGCTGTCCCATAAGTATGGAACAGTTTTATACTTAATCTAATTATAAAGAATAACAAAATGGATCTGAGGCAAGTTGCCCACTTAGGCTCATATGCATGTTCTGTGACCTTGAGGAAACCTGAAAGTATTTCTTATTAAAAGCAGGGAGGTGTTACATTGAATGAGGTGCTTTATCTGCTTCCGTAACAGCTCCCTGTTAAAAGTAACAAATGTTAAGGAAGGGATATCTTGAGTTAGGAATGAAGTTTTGGTATGGGGTTTGAACTACATGTGATGAAAGTTTTTTTTATCTTTCATATAAGACCCTTACCAATTGCCACCAGACAATGCCTTTAGTAAATAGGCCGAACAGACATTTAGAGATTTCTTGCAAGTGTTTCACTATACAAAAGTCTAATTAATTTTGTATGTTTCTGATTGTTAGTTTGCTACGTTCTATAAAAGAACCAATTCGCCCCGGCCCCCTTACCTCTGTTGAAACTATACATTTTCATCTAATAAAAAAAAACTGACGACGGGGGGGGGGGGTCAAGCCCCTTGAGCCTCTTCCTTGCGTGTGCCACTGGGTACATGTAAGGCTTCAATTAGGAATTCAATTACAAAGACCACATAACATCTTTTCTGTTTTTATGATAGCATTGATATGCAACATATGCGGAACAACTTTCAGACATGCTTTTATCCCTTAAAAATGATGTCATGATTTTGTGGTAATCGGGCAAAGGAGCCCCCTATGAAATATCATTACGTACGCCTATGACGGAAAATGATGGTGAATGTCACCGCAAAACAATATTCCAAAACTGGAGATTACTATAGGATATTAATGTTGCTAATTGATACACATTCAGCGCAATGCTTCGGATTTTGAGGAATGCTCAATGAACTGTTCATTGCGGTTTTTCATTTTAATTGTATGTAATGAATTAATATTCTGTATGCGGCATTCATTATGACCAAAGGCGTAGAAGGCAGGGCTGGGGGCTGCAGCCGCCTAACCAAAATTTTTTTTTGAAAATTCGGGTAATATGCTGAGAATTTTTCGGGCACCTACTGAAAGAAAAATAAATTGCACTGATGCAGCTAAAGGAAATCAATTAGTTTAAAAAACTAACTTCCTTGGTAATTAAAATAAAGTGATTTGAATTGCCCCAGTACTTATATATTCGGTAATTCACTAGTGTGTTTTTCAATGGTTCAAATTATATTATTAGTATCAGTGGCTTACTTGGGGCATGGCCATTGGGCCATCCCCCCTCAATGATACCGATTTTTTTTAGTACCTAAACACGTAAATATTTTAACACAAATTTTCCTTCAAAGGTAACATATGTGACACTAGATTGCATGTAACGACATCGACTTTTTCAACAATTTTCAAAGGGGAGGAGGCGCCCCCCTTAGACCCCTCCCACAGGCTAGTAACCACACAACATACTGCATGGCTTATGTGAGATAAATTCTGGGAACGTCACTGATTATTATCATTACTGTAAGGACTTCCCCAAAATTTATAACCAAAATGGAAGGGTAATATAACACGGCAAGTGTTTAAAATGAAATTGGTATGCCATAACTGCATTGTAAAACCCGATGCATGTCTATATAATGTGTACGTTTCCATGTTGAACGCACGCGGAGCGCGCGAAAAATTTTTAGTTGCATTTTTTCGGGCAAGGCGTTACAGCCCCCAAATCAAATTGGGCTCCTACACCCATGATTATGACTTATGAAAAAAAAGCCTGGCAGCGAAAAGTGGGGGGGGGGGGTATTTTGTGTTATGTCCCCCCGGATCAAAAAGTGGAGGGGATATGTCCCTCTATCCTCCCCAGGATCGACGCATATGGGAACCCTCAGAGAATAGTGTTATCATTGGGAAAGCTTTGGACTGATAATATGATCTGAAATGTTGATTATGTATTGAATTTTTCGGCTGTGGCATGGCATCCGTGCAAGGATGGTACGCAGTGCGGGCTTCCCCTAATGCTCTTAGTACCCCACTGAGTGAACCACCGTTGGTTGGCGCGTAGCCGTAGTGCAGGCCTGCAAGAAAATGTTCAGTCGAAATGTCTTCCAGATATGAGGGGGTGGGAGGGAGGGTGAATGACACATTTTAGACCTAAAATGTGGCTCTAAATATTCTTTTCTCTAGATTTCATACTTTAGAAACAAGCTTAGATTTCAAGAAGAAAAGTTAGATTTGATTTAGCGTAAAAAGCATTCAACCCAATGTGAATGAGTGTCCCCGGGTATCCTATTTCATGAATGGCATTTGAGGATCATGTTAAGACATATTTCTCACCGCGTTGTGAAATTCACGTATAAAGTAATTCTTTGGTTTAACTTGAATATGCAATAGGCCTACTTACGTTATAACATATCAAGAAAGATACTTAAAAAGAAAAAACAGAACATTTATGAGATTTAGCCATTATCTCAAAAAAGTTTGCGGCGACTGCTTATGCCTTTTAGATTAAAAGTTTCTTTACCATCTCATTTGAGTTTAGCTATTAAAGGTAATCATATAGGCTATTTTATCTTTAGCCAGCGTACATGCTGGTATATTCAACCGATGTATTTTGCAGGAGAAAGATGGTTTACATTCGTCAGGAGAAACCCGCCTAAGAATGCATCTACGGCGGGGGTCCGAGGATCTCCTTGGGAAAATTTGGGAAGAAAAGGGACCCTTGTATGCAATTTCCCAGGTTTTGGGGGCCTTATAATCATAATTTGGACAGTAAAATTTTCAGCATTTTAGTATTCTTTTTCACAATTAGGCCAATTTCATTTTCGTTTTGGAAATCTCGGGGGGGGGGGGGAGGGCATTTTCCCCCTGCTCCGCAGGCTAGGGCCCCGATAACCATCATAGAAGGATTAAGGACAGTAACAAATTAAACACTTTGACACATTGTGGAAAAAGGATCGCGGCGAGAAAATTTTCGGCCCATGAAAGATACTCAGGATCCCCATCCAACAATATGACGGCCTTCCAATGCGTGCAAAAATGTACGCCGATTAGTTATGCAGCAATACGGGTAGACTAAAATGAAGAGAAGACACAACGCAATGCATTCAAATAGTTTTATTTTACATTTAACGGAACCACCTTTGTGCTCCACTTAGGCTAAAGTAGGGAGTTGGTATTCCAAATTACAACTCCCTAGCTAAAGCAACCCTGAAGAAGGACAATGGCGTTATTTTAGTGAATAGCAACGTATTTCAAAAAACAGACAATGGCGTTATTTTAGTAAATAGCAACGTATTTCAGAAAACAGACGATGGCGCTATTTTAGTTACCTATTTTAGAAAAAAGGACAATGGCGTTATTTTAGTGAACAGCAACGCATTTTAGTAGAAAAAAAAAACAATGACGTTATTTTAGTGAATAGTAACGTAATTTAAAAACCAGAAAGCCAAAAGGCGGCTTAGTGATTCCTTGCCTTTGTAAAATATGTTTTGTGAACTGTGGTTTGGAAATTGACAAGAGCCAAACAGACAC
>WURT03133163.1:0-11441 GCA_009936505.3 Holothuria glaberrima | reverse complement strand
ACTTTCGGTCTTGCAGACTTTCGGTCTCGCAGACCTTATTTCAATTTCAGCCTCGCGGACCTTCGGTCTCAAAGACCTGATTTCAATTTCAGTCTCGCAGACCTTCAATCTCGTGAACCTTCCATCTCCCGGACCTTCGGTCTCGTGGGCGGTAACCGTTTTGTGTTACCCATCAGAAACACTGGGGAAAGGAGTAACTGAATTAAAATGTGATACCCAGTTGTCCTAAATTATGTGGCTTCAAAGGTACCCCTCCCCCTCGCCACCTCCTTTCTCCACCACAAAGAGAAATTAGGTACACAGAATGCAGTGAATTCTAGTTTACAACAAGTTGACTTGCTTGTTCAACAAGTGTACCGCAAAACAAAGTCAAGATAAAGTCTGCAACTTTGACAGTGATATAACAGCCAAATTCAACTCAAAGTGACCACTGACCAGCAAAGGTATGTTCCCAACTTCCCACCTCATTATCCAATAAACTGACCTCAACCAGAGCCCTAAATATGCTGATATACTAAACAATAGAACCACTTCCCTATGTTTTGCATGCCATAAAGGTTGGTTCATACTTCACTATAGGGCTATAAAACTGTTAAAGTTGATCAGTGTTGCACAACTCTATTAGCTATGTTTGTGATTGACTCTGAAGAACAAGGGATGACCATGGTTAGTAAGCTTTGTGGGGCTTGAAAATCTCCAAAACTCCCTGGTTTGTGAATCTATGAGCCCAATACTTACCTCCTATCCACAATTGTAACCCTCAATTACCTGTAATAAGGTCCTGGCAAGTCTTGATCACACAGTAGAGAAGGCCGGCCTCCGACAGAGGGTGGCCTTCCACATCCTCTTTCCACTTGCTGAGTCAGGTAGACCCGAACTTAGACTGTCCTGCAACGTACAACTACAAGGAGCCGCTCTAATAAGTTAGACATATACAAAAACCTTACAACATCACAACTACTGCCATGCCTGGACACACACATTAAGTTAATATTATCAGAGCAGTGTCAAAACAAGAACATCAAACAACAAAAAAGGTCATTGACCTTTCTCACCTTATAGATACGTCAGGAAGGAGGAAAGTATCGGGGCTCGTAGATTCACAAACCAGGGAGTTTTGGGGAATCTACGTCTCTTTTACCTCCTATCTACAATTGTAACGGGATTAGCACTGGGAGACTGGTGGGTGGTGCTGCCTCCGAGCACTGGAACCTTGAAGTACCGCTCTGGCGTAGTCACCCTCCGTAGACATCACATTCGTTAGATACGAAGCCACACAGGATGAAGGAGACTTCCACGAAGCTGCATCCATGATTTGCTGAAGAGGTATCCCCTGGTACCAAGCTGATGACGAGGCATGAGCCCTCACGTCGTAAGCCCTAACGAGTTCGTTTTGATCAGCATGAGGAGAAATCAGTTTCACTATCCATCTTGAGACTGTATCTTCAGAAGCGGGTGTGTACGGAACCCTTGGCAAAATGAACAAGGCGTCTGAAGTCCTCAAAGTCGACGTTTTCTGAAGATAACACTTGTGATCTCACTGGACAAACAAAGAGCTCCTCTCTAATGGAGGATGATATCGATATTGAAGGAAGGGAGATCAGCTTTGGAGTAAGAGTAGTGGTCTGATTTTTTGGTAGAAAATCAGGATCAGGAAGCAGATGAACCCCTTGAGGAGAGAATCTGATGAACCCCTTCTTTGGATTAGGCATGGATTTCACTCCTTCGACGAGCTGAAGCTGCAGCAATGAGGAGCAGAGTCTTCCTTGTAAGAGCATCCAGGGAAGCATCTTCGATTGGTTCAAAAGGCGGTTTAGACAGGTTAGCTAGAACATCGTTGATCGACCAGGAAGAAACAAGTTTCAAAACTGGAGGTCGTTTATGGAACATTCCTTTTAACAAGTCTGAGATGACAGAATTAGAACCCACATAAGATCGGTCTGCAAACCCTGTGTGTATGGCGAAAATCGCTGATCTGTAATTCTTTATTGTCGAAACCTGTTTCCCTTCATCGAAGAGAGATATCAGGAAGGAACAGACTTAGTCTACGTTTGTTTCCAAGGGACAATAAGAGTGACCGGATGCCCAAGATGTGTACTTCTCCAGTCGGGAGTTGTAATTCTTAGAGGTAGATCCTCTCCTAGCCCCTGCTGCAAAGCTAGCAACTCTTTCAGAAAAACCGTCCTCTGGAAGGCTTCTGGAGACAATTTCCACGCTGTCAACTTTATGTCGTTTAGATTGAGATGGTGGACCTGACCGCTCTTCTGAGTTAGGAGTAGGTTGTCTACTGGGAAGGCGAACGGAAGGTCTATTAGTAGCTTCAGGATTAGCGGAAACCAAGCTTGATTTGGCCAGAACGGGGCTATAAGTAACATTTCCCTGGAGGACCTCGAAATCTTCACTTGTGTTGTGTGTATCATGCTCCACGGAGGAAAGGCATAAGTCGACAGGTTGACCCATTCGAATGAGAGGGCGTCTATTTTCCATGCTTGTGGATGGTACAAGCAGGAACAAAAGTTTGGAAGCTTGGCATTTAGGCAAGTGGCGAGGAGGTCCACATACGGGCGTCTGAAAATTTGACACATCAGACTGGCCCAAGGTTGAGACAATTCCCATTCGTTCTCGTTCCAAAGGCCTCTGGACAAGGCATCTGCCTGGAGGTTCATCTTCCCTGCCAGAGGGCTGGCTCTGAGGTTGACATTGTGGTTTTGACAAAAGAGTAACAAATCCCAAGTGTCCTGACAAAGGCAGATGGACTTGGTTCCTTCCTGGTGATTGACATAAGCGACTGCTGTCGAATTGTCTGACAGGACCGTGACGTCAAAACCCTGGAGACTGGGAGCCCACTTCTGAATGGCATTCCTGATCGCCTTCAGTTCCAAAACATTGATATGTAAACTCCTGTCTGCTTCGGACCACTGGCCAGCAGCTGACCTCTGTCCCCATGTTGCCCCCATCTGATTAACGAGGCATCCGTTGTCAATGATGTCTGTGGTCTGTGTAAGCGGAACAGTCTTCCGTGCAGATTTTCGCTTTTGGACCACCAAGTGATGAAAGGTCTTTATATCTCCTCGGACACCGCAATCATCCTGGTTAGTTGGTGAGAATCTGGCTTGAAGTACCGTAGAGTGTGAAACTGAATTGGTCTCATGTAAAGCCTGCAGAACGGGAGGACTTCCACCAAACTGGCCATCAGACCCAAGCAGCACAGCCAGACTCTGGCCTGAAGAAAACTCTTGGCAAGAATAGACTCTGCTGTTGAGGTTAGGGACTGGACCCTCTCTAATGTAGGGAATGCCTGACCTGATGTGAAGTCGAGAACTTCTCCTAGGTACGTGACCTTTTGAGCTGGCATCATCGATGACTTCTGCTGGTTGATTACCCATCCTAAATTCTCGAGGATTTCTTCTACGAACTGAGTTGTCTGGATCGCTTGCCTTTCGGAGTCCGCCAGAATCAACCAGTCGTCCAGGTATGCGAAGACTAAAATTTCGTTTCTTCTTAAAAAGGCTAGGACTGATCTTGTGATGCCAGTAAACACTCAAGGAGCTGTGGCGAGGCCGAACGGCATTGCTTTGAAGGCATAGTCTACCCCTTGGCAGTGAAAGGCGAGAAACCTCTAATGGTTTGTGTGAATAGGTACATGGAGGTAAGCATCTTTTAAATCAATAGATGTGGCCCACATTCCCTTGGAGAGGGTTGGTATGATTGACGCTAAAGTTTCCATCCGGAACTTCTTTGATTTGATGAAGGCCTTGTTGAGAGGCTTTAGATTCAAAATGGGCCTCCAAGTATCCGGTTTCTTTGGTGTGAGAAAAAAACTGGATCGGTAGACTGGATAGGTAGAGGTTGTGTGAATCCTAGGGGAGAACCCGATACACAGCTCCCTTTAGAATCAGATCTCAGATTTCCTTTTTGAGAGCAAGGCGCTTTTCCCTTTTAGCCGGAATGGGGGTTGACTTCAGAAGACCCTTTCTTGGCGGAGGACTTGTGAACTTTATGAGGTATCCATTGTGAATTACACTGTGAACCCAACGGTCCGGGTTGAGTATGCCCCAGTAGTTCTTGAACAACGTGAGTCTCTCCCCTCCCACCACAGGAGGCCAAACGATGGGGTGGGCACCCTTAGGGTCAAGAGAAACCCCGACCCCTGCCTGTTGTGGTCGCACGCCAGGTAGAACCTCGAGAAGAATTATAGGAGCCTCTTTGGGTTAGTCTGGACTGTCTCGAACCTCCGACCGTAGACCTCCTTGAAGTGGAGGTGCTGGAAGACTGCCGTCTCTGAGGGGTGATTCCAGATCTACGTCGAGAGCCAGCAGAATAGGAGCGAGAGATACTAAAGTTGGCCTTCTGTAGGTCCTTCTTACATTTGGCTTCAACCTGCGAATGGTTATTGAACTGACCGCCAAAAATGTCCTCCCCTGACAAAGGTAGATCTAAGAATCTATGTCTGATGTCTCTACTAGGAAGCCGCATGGCATCCAAGACCATCTCTCTCTGATCCAAACCGGATCTTACTGATACTCTCGCAAATTGGTCATATACACATCTGGCTATCGGTCCAACTAAACTGACTAGTGTGGCAGTGTCCTGTTTAGAAACTTCCGAAGTCCCAGACAGTCGGAGTGACTTAGAAAGTACCTCTGCATTAAGCAAAAGGGCTGAAGAATACTTCAAGCCTACCCTGGAAGCCAAATCCACTTGTTGAAAGGACTTGAGTATTTGTCTGGAAGGATAAGACCGAAGTTTCCCCGAAGTATTGGCAGTGCCAACTGACCGAAGGTAATCCTCAGCTGCTCCCAGAATTGAAGGAGGCTTAAATAAATCTCGCCAGGATTTTTCTTCCATTCTGAAGGCTATATTCTGTGACTTAGGAAAGGCCGTCCATTTCTTAGAAGCCGCAGCCGCCTTAAAACGATCTTAGCACTCAGCATCTATCAGGAGGGCTGCCTTGCTGGAAGTGGAAGGGCGATTCAAAGTCAGTATAGACTTGGACGAAGTTTTGGCAACTACTTCCGTCGGAAAACCCAATTGACAGCGCAAAATCCCAACAGTGCGATCAAAGACGTCAGGAGGAAATGTCAGTACCGAAAAGAGGTTCATCTTCGTAACCAGAATGATTCAAATCCACATCTGAATGATAACCTTTCTCCAAAGCAGGTGAAATTTCAACTGGAGAATCCCCTTCCTGCTCAGAAAAGACAACATCTCCCAGGGGAGAAGCAACAGAATCTCCCAAAGACAAAGTTGGTACCGGTATAGCCGATCGTTGGGAAGGCTGGGAAGTCTCTGCTTGAATCTGGCCCCTTGAGGGCGACGGAGCAAGATTCTTTGAAAGATTAGTCAATAAGTCCAAAATCTGGGCAAGAGCCCCAGAATTCTCTGACGAGTCCGACGTCTACGTTTTCCTCTGCTTGAGGAAGGAGAATGGGAAGAGCATGAAGAACTCGAATAAGAAGAGTGTCTAGGACGATGCTTCTTGTGGCTTTTGTGGTATTTCTTGGATCTAGAGTGACCTCTCTTATCCAAAGGATCAACCTAAGTGCCCAGCTCAGAACTAGCAAATTGACTGGTAGAAGGCTCTGAGACATTCATCGGAAGGGATCTCGTCGAGATGCCCAAAGGGCCAGGCATAGACGGTTCCACCAAATATGCCGTGAAAAACTGATTCTTTGATCGGGGAACAGAATCATCCAAATAATTACCTTGGGCTGCTGAAGCTGACTGTAAGGCCGAAACTGTCGGAGCCTTGGTCGTAGCGGCCGTTAGAGCTGTATCAGCTTCAGAGGTGGACGGAGCCGTTACCAGGATCATAGACGGAGATGGAGTTCTGGCTGGTAACGAGTCTGGAAAAAGGCCTGATGTAAGTCTTTGAGAGGGCCAGCACATCTCATCCGTACTAAGTACAGAGGCCTCATTGCTTGGCTCTAGGGCCTTAGATTGCAATACACCCTCATTAGCCTGGGAATCATTCCTCGAGGCTATCTTTCCTTGCTTCTCAGCCGAATGTTCGCTCCTCTTTTTGGCTTTAACCTTTTCCTTACCGGCAATCCATTTGGCAAGCCATTTTCACTGATCAGTCCAGTCACGGCAGATATAGCATCTAGAAGACTGAGAGCACGATCTACAGGAAGGGCACAGATCATGATCTTCCCATTCCATGGACATCAACTTTTTGCACATACGGCATTTAGCCCTCATGATTCTGAAAAGATAATAGAACAAAACAGGTTAAGCAAAACACCCGGTCCGAGGACACAGGAACAAAGAAAACACATCAATAGGCAACGAACAAAAGAGCAACCAAGCCAGCAGCGATATGCACCGCTTCACCCAGCTAGTCCAGTCGGACTCACCCGATAAGCGGGCGACTCAAACAACACAAGGCAATGAAAAGCACTAAACACAATTGGTAAACAAATGGAGAACGTGAAATTAAAGAGCGGGAACATACAAGGGCCCCAAAAATAACCCAAAACCAAGAAATACTCATCCAAAACCACCGTTGATTGTCGTAGAAAGACTAATGAAGGATTCTTTCGAAAAATCAGCTCAGGAAGAAGAGATACATTACAATTTCGAAAGAAAACTGCTCAGGAACACAAATTACATGTCAAGCTTCTGATGAGGCAAGTGAGAAAGAGGACGTGAAAGGCTGCCCTCTGTCGGAGGCCGGCCTTCTCTACTATGTGATCAAGACTTGCCAGAACCTTATTACAGGTAAGTGAGGGTTACAATTGTAGATAGGAGGTAAGAGATCAGCGACATAAATTTTGGAAGTATGAACTGGCCTTAAGGATATCCATGGACAGTCCTTAACACTGTGAAATTAACCTTCACATCTCATTACAGTAGGGAAATTGAGCCTCTTTTCTAAATTTGTCAATGAAAGGCCCTTTCCATGGTATTTAATCTGCAATGTCCTTCATAAAATTCAAACAAAGTTCAGTCTATTATTAAGGCTGCTGATGTTGCAACATGACAGATCTATATTAACCCACTGGTGCAGATCAATGCATATCTCCATTGGGCCAAGAGTGCAGTAACTTTATACATGTAAGAAGGGGCATTCCCTCTGGAAGTTTATTTATAATTTTGATAAGAGCCCCTACAACATGTGTGCACTATTCAAATTTTTATTTCAGGGAGTTTACTTCAAATATTTTGAAGACAGTAACCTCCCCCAAAAAAGTTTGTGGTGAGCTATTTTGGGGTCCACAAGGATTTATTTCTTCAACTGACTATTATTTAACAGAGGGTTCGAAGACAATTTTCATAACAATTTACACTTATTTCCCTATTCGATATTTTTAACGGCAGTTTGATTGCTGAAAGAGACACTTGCCTTTTACCTCCATACAGTATGGATTAAACATAAGATCTGTGCCAATTGCCCCCACCCCAAGAAGTACCCCTCCCTTCCAAACTTGACAAGCAAACTATGGGCCCCATACAAATGCATACATCACATGTTACAAAGCAATGAAATTGTATTTAATTTGTGATGTTACACATCAAAGTTATATCAGCGTAGAGTACATAAATGACTATAGGCTTGGTTGGGAAGGGGAGGGGCACTACCCAAGTCTTCTTCGTGGTTGTTACTCCTGCCTGGTAGCAACTTTATTTTTTTGATGTCACGATTCCAAGAGAATTTTTAGTCAAGTTCATGCACAAATATTACATTTCTATGTTGTCGAAGTATCTGACCTCAGAAACATTGGAGTCATCTACATGCCAATATGTGATTAGGCACTTTCCACAGGAAATTAACTGTAAAATAAGGTTCTCACAGAAAGAAATTCAGTTAAATTTGTTGCTCAGGAATAACTTGATAGCCCTAACTTTCTAAACTTCAAACAGTAATGCAACTTCCGTAACTCTTGTAATGAATAATATTTTGAGGACAAACTGAAAAGCTATTGCTAGACTTTATTGGTGAGACTGAATAGCTTAGTAAAGATAAAAACGATTTTCTTTGCATGCCATGTTCAATGTTGGTGTATTTTAAATGCAATATTAAATGCAGAGCATACTCCTGCAATACATGCTAAGTACAGTCTACATGTAGCTACACAACAATGCAACACTTTTTGTACCGTAATAGTTCAATGCACAGCTATCCATTGTGGCATAGACAGTTGGGTTTAAGAAGACACAGGGTGACACAGCTGAATGACTAACAACCTTGCCTTATTGAAATAAATGACAGATGGACACTATTTGTGTGAACCCAATAAACTTTGTGGAGTGGCCTGGGAAACTGACCACAAACAATTCACATGAGCTTGTTTTGTATGTAGAGTTGCCAGGCAAATATATAACATACCCCTGGTACACACAAACTAAAGGATAAATGTTATGGTGTAACAAAATTTGATTTAACCAACAACTATGTAGAAAGAAGGTTTGTTTAAATATTGCAAATGTATCTTTTCAAGTAAATTGCTTAGAAATGAAAAGTTTGAACCAAAACTGGAAGGAAAAAAAGCGGTCATCCCTGTCTGAATGAGAGCATTAATGGTTTTGACGACTGAATTTGATGCTTTCTGATAATGTAAAAAAAAAAATCTATTTTTAGGAATTTTTCAATGTTGGGAACAGGACAGGGAATAATTTATTTGGTAGCATTGCTTCGCATTTTGCTACACAGGCTGGTCAAATTGCTACACAAATGCAAAATTGTGTAGTAGTTTTTGTACATACACATTAGGGTTTTCAATGATTTTGTAATAGAAACACCCTATAAACCTCAAAACTGCTATGTAAATTTTGAACACTAACTTATTCCCTGCAGGAGACCACATAGACCTCAAAACAAGTACAAATTTGGAATATAATAACTTCAAAAGAAATGTTTTGTTGATAAATCCACAGATGTCCAGATACTTAACTCTGAAATTACCACTGATTTTAAAATCAATACCTAAGAGGAATTTGGCAGTATTTTGGCATTTTCACATTGCATTTAATTGAAATGCACCAACATGGCATTACAAAGAAAATACCTTACATCATTATTAAACCATTTAGTCTCACTATCAAACTCTAGCAATAGCTTTATCTCCTCCAAACAATATGCATTACAAGAGAAACGGATGTTGCATCATTTGAATTTTTGAAAGTTTGGGTGAACAAATTACTTTTGTGCTACAGATAAACAAATAACTTGCTGAGGGAGCCTTATTTCTCGAAAAGAAGGCTACCGTCCCAGCTTATTTTGAATCATCCATTATTCTATATCCATATATATATTTGCTTTCAAAATATGAAAATTTACTGTAAAACAAACGCAGTATTTCCTGTTAATATGTGCATGATGTTTTGTATGCATGAGTTCTGCAAAGGACTGGTAAATTTAATGTATAATTTATGCTAAAAATTCTCACTGGTAGTCGTATACAAATACGAAAACACACATTTATCACAACAAAAACTAATAAAAAAAATTATTTCATGACGCATTCATGATTTTTGAGAAGTTGATGCCTGTACGAAGTGTTAATGCCATGGAATTCACATTGGCAGTTTTAAACAACATTGGTTGTTACAGTATGTCTGGCTGGTCATTTCAAAGAGAAACTGTCAGCCCTGTTAAGCCAGTATACATTGTAAATTCTGAGAAAGGTTGTACAGTACATTGTTAGTGTGTGCACTTCCGAAACCTGTCTGCATCAAAAAAGCTTTTTCTAATAGATAATAGCCTAACAATATTACATTGGAGTAGAAAATGTTGGTAGATTAAACTCCGATCTTGTTGTTGGCAGTTTCTACTGTTCCACTTCAAACATGTTGTATTTTCAAGAGTAATCCCCATCAACATGATATGGTACAAGAACAACTAGCTTTCATAGTAATGCCACCACTCACTGTACAGTATATTGACAGAGGTTATGTAACTTAAAGGGAAATATTGCGTTTGAAAAAAATACCATAAAGTGATACCAATGTAATTTCATGTGGTCTATTCCCCTTTCAAAACATAAATCACAAATAATTTGCAGCAGATCAACACAAATCTCACAAACTTTGGACAGAAAGAAGCAACAATTTCCTCTTTGAACCGGCTCATTATTGACCAAGAAGTCTCACCCACATGCAATGTTCGTACCGCTGCATATTCATTTAGGAAGAGCATTACGCTGGGTCACATTTACACTCATTACGCATGTGTCTTGACCTCGCTTTATACCCAAAGCACTTCCCATGATTGCTGCCTGTCCTTCATGCTCACAACAAACTACCAGCAGTTTCCATACCATCTGTGCTGTACTGTGGGATATTGCAGCCCACCCAGGGAGATTCAGTAGTACCATCTCCCTATTCACCATGCTGTTCACATCTCACTAAGGAAGCACCATATCTGAGGTCATACACTGTGTGCTTTACAGAATGGTACGAACATGGTCTTTATCTGTGGAGTACTACTTGAACATAATTTTTTGACGAATAACATCACAGATTAGTAAAATTTTTGTTTCCTGATAGGGGATAAAGCAATCATAGTAGACCTGCTAAAGCACCAACAATGTCTTTCACATCCTGCTCTTTTGAAAGCAAAGCAACCTGCTAAGGCCCAAGGGCTACAATTCGAATTACAGTAACTATAACTTTGTATACTGTAGTATACAAGGGAAGTTACAAGACCCCCTTAGTACACTAACTGTGGTTCAATACAGCCAGTGTAGTAACAATTCTCAGTTGTTTGTATTTTACGGACATTTTCCACATGCTGTAGAAGGGATTTGTTATTGTCTGATGTAATGTGATAAATTGATTTGATTGGTGGATTTCAAATCAGGGGTGACGAAGGTGTGGTTTTGTATGCATAATTGTTTGGGTGAACAAATTTGTCAGTTGTTACAGAAAGGTTAATACTTGTTAATTAGTGCTCACCGGCTAGAAATTTTTTCCCCGTTACCTCTTTTTCATTGAAAGGGACCTGATCGTTTGTAAAACAGGATAGATTCAATAAAAAGTCTTGGCAAATGCAATATTTCCCTTTAAATGTAAAAATGAAATCCAGAAATAAATTTCTGCATATAGTAAAACTTTCAGGACGTACACAAAATGGCAGGTACACATACTTTATAAACTCTGTGATAAAATATTTCTTTAACTTTACAAAGGTAGTACATGCCAACATATTGCAGTATGGGAAGAACCCCTTCCACAAATTTTCTACGTCAAGCAACATTTCCACAAGGTAAATCCTGAATGCTATTAACTGCTCTGTTCATGAAAATGAGGTCCTACAATTAGTTCATTACAGTAACTTATTGTCAAGTTGCACGCTGTATGATGTATTCATTGATCTTTTACATTCTTTGGTTGCAAAAGCTATGAATGATAGTGATTAGTGCAAAAAAAGGCACAATCTGTAGGTCTGTATTGTAACACTTTGTGCCTGCCTTACCCCTTTATAGCCCCCTCCCACTCCT
>WURT03133130.1:0-11442 GCA_009936505.3 Holothuria glaberrima | reverse complement strand
TCTTTACGTTAACTATATTTATTGTATGGAGCATACGTGGATTTCACTACCTAAATATATATATATATATATATATAAATTCCGCTGGATCGACCATTATGGGGACCTCCAAGTAAAATGGTATACATGTACGTAAATTCAATGGAGCCTCAGCCATGCATATTACCAGATACGTGTCCGTAGTTTGATCAACACTGAAGTAATTGCCTATATTACATGTTGCTATATGAGATTTACCATACAGTTCCGTATTCTCATAGAAACAGTGTGTGAAAACGTTAGTCTCCCTAACTGCAATTTCCCCCTAACGTTGATTTTTTCAGCAAAAATTTCCCCTTATTCCACAATTAGGTATATTTTTATTTATTTATTTATATATACTATGCATACCATGTATACTGTGTATACCATGCAGACTGTAAAACGTAAGCATTTCCGAAAATTTGTATATCCTGTGGTTTAGTATGTGATGCCGTAAAATATGCAATATTTCACTTCACGTAGCTCGCGCTATAAATTTTTTATTGCTGCATTGCTTTATTGCTATGAATTGGACAGTCAAATGCTATTTCGATTCTACGAACAATGAATGTAGAAAAATTTGGTACATGTGTCTTTACATCTTGCTACGGAAGTGGCAGAGTTGTCACTGTATAGTGGTTGTATTTAAAAACTTGAGAACATCCCGGGTCTAATTGGTGACGATAATTAGTGACATTTTTATTCTCTGTGTGTGTGTGTCTAGTATTGTCCGCAATGACGCCAGTGCCTTTGTAATCAGAAAGGTCCCACAGACGATGCGTGCATGTAGTGAGAGACGGTTCCCGGACTCGTGATTTTTTCCCTAGGACGAATGGGTGCAGTTTAATTTTTTTCACCTTAATCCTAACCTGAGCATCGTTTTTCATTTTTCATGATTTCAATGGGAATTTCCTAATATCGCCTCCATTCTTCCTGGGAGAAAAATTCCGTTTCCCAGACGATTTTGCTTCGGACACTTTCCACCCTATCAATTCTGATCCCTGTAAATTTCCCCTTGAGCGATCCTCACCCATGACAATTCCCAATTTTCTATTGGGAGTTGTCTGGGGTAATTGTTATGGTGGGAATTCACCGGGAGGGAATTATCCCGAGAAGGAATCGTCTGGGGGAAGGGGAAAAGTTTTCGGGAGTATATTGTCCTAGTTGAAGTTACCCAGTCACGGGTGTGGGATCACTTATGTTACATTTGTAACACAGGTAATGAGCCTATTTTATTTGGAAATGTATTGAAAACTGAGTGTCTTATATGGATGTCTTATGACCGTACTGCGTATAAATATGCCTTTTTCATGACCGCTTTCAGGTAACTGCCAAACGAGGTAACATTGAATCCAGAGCTGTAATTATCTCCTAACATACTTATTGATCAAGTTGTGCCTAATAATTTTATGTATATTTAATGCAAAACAGGCTTTTTAGAAAGAGACCAGATTTTATCGTTTACAATTACTGTCTCACAAAAAGCGACAAAAATGGTATGAAGGCGACGTCGAGGACTTTCCCGCCAACGTTAAAGTATCGTATAGTAGCTTTCAAGTACTATCAATTCCGAAGCTCAGAAACAGATCCAAGAATGCGTGAAGTGAAAAAGTTCTTAGGTGCTCTTAGAAAGTCATTATGCTCGAACGGTGGTGTTTTTAGAGCTTCTGAGTATAAGAATTCTAGCACGTGTTCGTCGGTTTGGTTCATGGTATTCTTTTTCCTTTTTTTTTGAAAAGTGAATGCATAATAGGTTTGTGATAAAAGAAGAAAAACGAAGAGGATCCTACGGATGAGTACTTTTAAGTACCCGGTATATTACCAGACTAAGGGAAATGGATCGATTTGAAGTAAACTGTTCCTATAATCATCTTGTGCTTGCAGTAATACCACAACATTTACAAAGGAAGGGAACTTGTTAAACTAGCGTACGGTGAAAATCACACAGATATTATCAGCTAACTGATATATTTTGTACTCATTCAATGAAGCATTCGATATTTTTCTACCGTCACACCATGTGTTGAGTTTTTGTGAACAACATGCACAGCTTTTGAAATATATGGTCTGTTTCACTCACGATAAGGAAAAGCGACTTTTGACCTTGTGATGTATACTAATAATAAATATAAAAAGAGATGTTAAAATTAATTGGACAAAACTCTACTCTTCTTTCAATTTTCATGAAACAGAAACAGTTGTGTTTTCATTTGCGAATTTATTTTGAAGGTATTACTAAGCTTTTAAAGCATGTGATTGAATTCATTGAAAATGACTTATGTTCGGACGACAGATCTCATTGAGCTTGGTTTATCAACAATAATTACAGTTATAATCATCTCACTTACCTCACGCTTTGATTATTTAAAGACTGGTGTGTTGATTAGTGGTACTCTTGTTTCACCCAGGCGCCTAGCTAGGGTGGTGAGGAATATCAGAGTCGTCCTCCCCCCCCCTTGTGACTTGAGTGTGAAAAAATAATTCTCTCCCATACCATCTGTTCCTTCAAAAACATTGTAATAGGACGTCCTGCCTCCTGACGGGCTATCCTGTCAACCCCACTACGAAGAAACGCCCCGAGGTGGACACCTTAATCCAGAGGGAATGCTTTGCTATCAGGCGGCTACTATGACGTGTATGACCTTATGCATTTTTTTCGAAAGTCTCCTCGACTCTCTGGCCAAGAGCCAAGGGGCGAAACCAAACGTTTAATAACGAAGCTCTGCTCCCTTAAGGAGCTACGTCCCGGAAAGGACACAAACTTTCGGTTAATGTGTACTAAGGCCCCCTCCTCTCCCCGACTGAATCCCGGCTAGACGCCCGGTATCACCGAATGACTTCAATTGTCTTGTAAATGATTGGTCAATCCATGAACCGAATAGCTTTTGATGTGATGTTATGAGTATTACATTGCTTGATTGTTTTTCGTCTCTTATCAGCAATCACGTGTCAAAAACGTGACAAACTTTAAAGGAAAAAGAAATATTGCTTCCTAATTAGGTACATATGATAAAGCAACAAAGCTGTTTGCTGCTACTTGTGTATAATTTGTTGCTTTATCATATGTACCTAATTAGGAAGCAATATTTCTTTTTCCTTTAAAGTTTGTCACGTTTTTGACACGTGATTGCTGATAAGAGACGAAAAACAATCAAGCAATGTAATACTCATAACATCACATCAAAAGCTATTCGGTTCATGGATTGCTGCTACTTGTTTGTAATTTGTTGTTTTATCATATGTACCTATTCAGGAAGCAGTATTTCTTTGGCCTTTAAGTATTTTAGGACGATCAAATCTTCAAGAAGTTTTGTCAAAAAGTTTCTTTTCGTTCTGAAGTTGCTAATGCTTCTCAGATACATTGTGACAACAATGAACAAACAATGTACTAAACTTTCCATCAATTGGTGTTTGAAAAGCAGCCTCTTCATGCAATGAATAATAAGTAGAAACGTTATCATACCATAAATATTTTTAGATTGTCCAGCTTTAGTTGAGATCAACTCCCAAGGAAAAAATTAGGTCACTGACGTCATGGTTGGTGGAACAGTGATATGTTATGGACAATTGTTCTTGTTGTCTCTACGACATCTACTTTATTTATAGTCACTTGACACTTGTAAACTAGCAGACTAAATATTTGATCAGGGATTCTGGGTAAATACCCGTAACTCGTACAGGGAATTGCTATTCCTGCTCATATCAAAGATCTGCATATTTGAAAGAGAACCATGAGTCGATCATCGTACGATCATTGTGATGGTGAAAACATAAAAATATGTGAGTTAAACAGATGAAAATATCCAGGAATAATATTCTCTAATTTGTCTTCCTCATTCTGTAGTATTTTGGCTGTGTTTGGAAATAACAATCTCTATCCTTCTGAGTTTTGAATTGAAGACTGTAAGGTGTCAGAAACAAATCCAATGATTTAGACTGAACCTTGAGGCGAATACTACATACCGGTGTTTTAGTTCTCTGTAATCTGTCGCAATTATTTTCTTTGCGAGCACTGATTTGTAAAGTTTCTGTTTATTTTTAAGTTGTAAATTTTAAGAAATGATATACCTGGTTCCATTCCCTTAAATTTCCATAAATTAAAATGAAAGCAGATGAAAAAAAAATGAAAGCAGAGGAAAACAAAAGAAATGCATAGTAACTTAGTCCTACTGTGTTCCGGTATAGCCTCCAGTAAGGACTCTTTGAAGTCTTCGACTGATAATCTTTACATGCCAATATCTGAGCAACCGCAGAAACGTTGTTGCTTGCTTTTTTATTATTAACCCCTTTAAATCTTCATAATTGGAAAACTTCAATCTAAAGTTTATTTTTCCTATTTAAATCAAGGGAAAAATAAAGACTCGGACTTCCTCCAGATAAGATAGAGCTAGCTATTTACAAGTCAATACACCTTTACATTAGGCGAGACGCGACGCGACGCGACAAGGAGCTCCGCAATATACAAAACCAGAAAGCCAAAGGCTTAGTGATTCCTTACCATATGATATATTGTAGCAAAGATGAACCGCCCACATGGAATAAGCATGACATCCCACACAGTTATCCTACTTGAGATATCATGTTAATAAGTTCAAAACCTTATGAAATCTTGTGACGCAAAATGACCTTTCACCTCCACTTAAAACAATAGGGATCACCTCCCCTATGTGGCCATCAACATGCTAAATATAAACAATTCACAGGATAAGTATGATATTCCCCTCAGTTATCCTCCTTAATATATCATGTTTACAAGGTTTTGACCTTTGGTTGTGAGACGTATTGTTAGTAGTTCTTGACAATTCTAGACTAAGTATTTTCAATATGTGATCTGCTGAATTACACTAACAAATCAAATTGTTTTATTTACTTAGCTGAAGATCACGCTCAAGGTCAGGATCGTCTGACTCTTTCACTGCCTGGGCTTGGCTCCCTGTCAAGTTGCCCACCCGTCAGAGAGCTGTCGTAGTGTTAGTGAAATAGAACGTCTGTAGTTAGTTAGTTAGATGAGGTTTTACGGCCCAGTTTCCAACCAATTGGTTCAGGTCGAGCCGGCTACGGCTGTAAGCCACGCATGACAACCATACATTGGCATTGCGTGATCATATTTATAATCTAGCCATTCACACTGTATGTTGCAATGAATGTATATGAAGTTATAGCTTGGACCAATCAGAGGGTGCCAAGCTCCGTTGGGCTGCGTATTGAAATGGGCTTCATATGTATAACATTAATGTTCTAGCCAATCAGAGGGTACGTAGCTGTTGAGCGGGCTTTCTGGATTTCTGTTTTTCAGAGCCCAAAGTATAAATTGAATTCAGTTCGATATTAGACATCAACTCATCCAGACCCACACTTAGGACTCTCTTACAAAAATTCATTCCCGACCTGTTAATTCTCTCATATTTCATCGAGTTTGTCAACAAAGAGGACAATAAAATATTGTGAACCTTCAAGGAACGTTTCGTCTCATTATTTCGGATTCCCCCGTTGCTATTTCTCCGCTCAGACTCTGAGAACTTTGTGTAAGGCCCCAACGCTACTCATCGACCAAATATCGGCCCTACATGGTGACCCCAAATAACCTCCGACCTCCACGAAAAATGATGGGGAACATCTACTCAATATCAGTAATCCACACGTTAAGTATGAGATCCATCACAGTTACCTGTCTTGAGGTAATGTTTACAAGGTTTTGACGTTTTGACCTCTGGTGACCCCAAATGACCTTTGACCTCCATCAAAAACAATGGGAATCATTTACTCAAAATGGGCAATCCACATGCTAAGTATGAGGTCCCTCAAAGTTATCCTCCTGGAGATATCGTGTTTACAGCATTTTAACCTTTTGACCTCTTGTGAACCCAAATAACCTTTGGCCTGCACTAAAAACAATATGAATCATCAACTCAATATGGGCAATCCACATGCTACGTATGAGATCCCTCACAGTTACCCTTTTGGAAATATAGTGTTTTCAAGGTTTTAACCTTTTTAAATCTGATGACCCCGAATGATCTTTGACCTCCACGAAAAACAATGGGGATCATCTACTTACAATGGGCTATCCGCGTGCTAAGTATGAGATCCCTCGCATTTATCCTTCTGGAGATATCGCGCTTACAAGCAATTTCCAAGGTATTTACCATTTGACCTCTGGTGACCACACATGACCTTTGACGTCCTCTAAACAATAGGGATCATCTACTCAATAAGGAAAATCCACACGAGAAGTATGAGATTCCTCGGAGTTACCCTTCTTGAGATATCGTGTTTACAAGTAGGCGTCAGACATACATACGCACGATCGCACACACATACACATGTCACCATCGCATAGATTCCTTGCCTGCCTTCGGCAAGGAATCAAAAATGTTGAAAACAATGCAATTACTTAAATCCTTGTAAACTAGGCGCGATACAACGCGACACGATGGGCCGCAATAAAATTATGTTTATTTTTTTTAAAACTTAACCCACTTGGTACCGAGCGTTATTTTGTGTGACCAATGATGAGATAGAATCGCTATTTTGTTAGATCACATGACTAATCAGTCGTTTGAACGAGCCTAAATGTACATGAGCATGGCGTAACAGTCGGATAGCTGAGACCAGGTCACGTTAACTCACAGCGTCCCATCAGGCCAGGGGATGTAGCTCCTTAGAGGGGCAGAATCCGGTGGGTGAATTTTTGGTTTTCACTCTCGGGCATCCATTCGAAGGGACTTCCAGAGAATGAATTAGCGTACGTAAGCGCAACAGATACCTTTTCAGGGGAGTATGTCCAAAGCACTTTATCAGTAATACAAGACAGGTAACACCTAGACCAGGGGTTCTCGAGTTTTGGATAGAGGGCCACCTTTACTGGAATTTTTACCTTGCAACATATGTAGTTACCAGAAGTGTACATATCCTATCTCCCTGTATGTTATGTATACAGGGAGATAAAATGTACGTATTTTAAGCTGACCTAACATCAGACATGTGAGACTGTGTGTGCGTGTGGCTGAGTGAGAATAAGTGTGCCTCAATCTCCTCCCAAACCGTAACTTAGTCTGATCAAGTTGAAACACGGTAGGTTCCTGACCATAAAAATTGTGCATGCGTAATTGATTACGTGAAAGATAAAAAGTCAGAGTTTAAAGATTAAGTGAGCTAAAAATTATTTATTTAACAGTCACGGCATCCTTTACACGTGTTCATAATTAGGTAATTCAAGTAAGAAGTAATACTGTAATAGCTATGCTTGTGACAAAAATAAAGGTTTTTCTGTATAATTTTGCCTTTGGAATGGTACAAAATTCAACCTTAACTTTTCGTTTGTAACCAAACGCCGGACACAATTTGGAGTTACCGCCTACTTCTATTTGGTATAGGAACTTGCCTTAGTTTCACCTCTGATAACCTCAGATGACCTTCGACCTCCAACAAACCTGAAGGGTTCTCTTTCTCTTCAAGTAACACATCTATATGTCAAATATGAAAGGATCCATCATCCCTGTTTTGAAATATCGTGTTTTTTGAGGTTTCCGGTTTTTGACCTCTGATGACCTGAAATGACCTTTGACCTCCACAGAAAACAATAGGGTTCTTCCTTTTAATAAGATAAAGTTATATAAAGTATGAAAATTATCCATCATTGCTGTCTTTGGATATCGTGTTTACAAGCCAAGCGCTCAAACACACATACATACACGCATACGCACAATCGTGATTGCAGAGATTCTTTTTGCCTTCGGCAAGGAATCAAAAAATAATGCAACTACATGCTTTGTTAAGACTGATAATACAATTTTAACATAATTGCTGTTTGGTCGCCAAGGGTGGAGGTGAAAGGTCAAAATGTAGGTCAAAGGTAAAATTTGACTATTTTTTTGAATAGCTTGTTCCCAACTCCTAAACCGTAAGTTCGATCCAAGTCCAACTTAGTGGGTAGGTACCTGACCCTGAAAACTTGTGCATAGTAATTAATGACGTCATGGGTCAAAGATCAGGTTAAAGCATCCAAAATGTAGGTTTTTTGCAATTATCTTGCTATCAGTTGATTAGAAAAAAGTCGTCAAACGACAAGACATGTTGAGAACGATGAGACAAATTCTAAAATAATGCTATTTGAAGGGGGGGGGGGGTTGTTCAGGTGCTTAGTCAAGAGTCGAAATATTGGTCAAAGGTCAACTTTGCCAACATTTTGTAGTCGCCTCCTCCTACACTACATCCAGTTGATTTTAGAGTTGGCGAATTGATACCTGACAGAAAACTATTGCATGCATAATTGATGACGACATAGGTACAAAAGTAAGAGGTCAGCATCAAATGAACTAGAACTAGTTTCACCAAATTTTTTGCATAGGCTATTAGTATTTTAGAAGAGATCATAATACTACATGATATGTAGGAGTGATGAAACGTATTTTACATAGTACATTCTAGCTGCTAAAGGTCGAAAATGTGGTTAAAATGACCTAAAAGAGGTCTTTTGTAATTATTTTTTTATGTCAGTCTTTGGAAAATTTTATTACCCACGAGATATGTAGAAAAAATGGGGGAGATGAGATTTGTAACTCAATGAATTGCATTCTTGTCTGCTATGTTATTTACATTTTGGGCTCCATGCATCTTCCGCAAGCCATTCTTAAAGGGAAATATTGCGTTTGTTTTACAAAAAATTTTCATATTTTTGAAACCAATATTAATAGATACAGAATGATAGACAATTCAAAATAAGGCATTACGTTACCTTTCTTTTCAAGAAGTAAGATTCTTACAGGTAGCAGTTAGGTTATTGGTAGCACAAAAGTAATTTGTTCACCCAAACTTGCAAAAATTCAAATGATGCAACATCTGTTACTCTTGTAATGCATAATATTTTGATGAGATAAAACTATCGCTAGAGTTTATTGGTGAGACTGAAGGGTTTAATAATAATTTGAGGTATTTTCTTGGTATGTAGAGTTGGTTTACCTCATTTTGAACAATTTTTAATTTTTGGACTACTTTTTGAATGTAAACAACCACTTTATGATATTCTGGGGCAAAATATCAGATTACAACCCCCACAAAGGGGGTATTCGAGAGATCTTTTTGTTGGCTTCATTGTGGTGGTTAAATAAAGGCTGCTAGATATGGCATGACAAAGCTAATTTTTTTTAAAAATTGCTTTTCTCAGTGTCACTGACACTTTAGTTACGGAAAAGGCTTCTTAAGGCCTTCCGGTACCTATACTGAATTTTGGAAGCCTTCACACTCCCGTTTTAGGTATGAACAGAGAGTTTCAAATAACAACTCCCTGGTATGAGTAACTATCAACATGCCATTAACGTGGAACGGTCGATATGCTATTGTGGAAGAAGTAAATAAGGCGAACCATCTCAATTTGTGTAATAACTTTGCGTTACTGAAAAGTCACATCATAATGTATAAAGTGGTGTCGAAGCCACGAGGAAGGGGTGGCATTCGAGTGCAACCCCCCATTCTGCAAATTCACATGGTGGATCCAAGAAAATGCAGTAGACAAATTTCCTTTTCCTCTAAAAAAGGAAGAAAAAACATCTCTTTGCCCTTCAAAAATTGACTACCTGTCCACGTAGCACGGTACTGAAAGTCACAATGTTGGATCAAGTTGGATATTTGTGCCAAAATGGATTTTATTGCTTATCTTGTCAATTTAAACTAGCTGAATTCAAAACCGTTAAGTGGATTTTTGCAAGGTTAGCACCCATTTTGAATTTCAGAATGGCAGATAATTTTCATTATGATAAATGCTCGTATGAGATGATTTGACATTTTTCCTACTTCGTTCGAATACTTTAATGTATTACCTAACTCATTCGAATACTTTATAATTAATGCCTAAAGCCAGGTACGGTAAACTTGTATTACACTGTGTTAATGCCTATAGGCATAGCATCCTTGAAACCAGTGGCGTAGCTACAGGGGGCAGGGGGCGGCCGCCCCCTGGCTCGGAAATTAAAAAAAATTGGAAATTTTTAAATATTCGAAACATAGCGAAACATTATAAAATTTCCGAAAAAGGGTTACAATTTCCGAAAAATATAGCAAAATGTAGTGAAATATATCAATTTTTCTTAGCCTCGCTACTCTCAGCATCTAATAGAACTTATATATGGCAAATTATAGCAAAATGTAGTGAAATATGTCAATATTTTTCTTTGCCTTGCTACGCTCTGCATCTAATGATCACTTAATTGAGTACTAGAATTTATTTCTTAGAGACATTATATGGTTATTATTTATAAACATCGTTTTCTTTTCCTACTCAGGGAAGATAATGTGTGAATACGATTTTTAAGATTTTGGACACAGATTTTCGGTGGTAGAATAGGAATAAACCACATTTGTCGGACTCCAAATTTAGCAAAATAACGACTCCAAATTTAGCAAATAAAAACTCCAAATTTATCAAAATAACGGACTCGGCTTCGCCTCTTCCGTTATTTTGCCATTTGGAGTCTCGACGGTTTATTCACCAATAATAGTCCGCCTAATGCGATTTATTCCTTAATTATTGACTTGGGGGAACGCTTTAAAGATAATTATCTTCCCGACATAAAAAATAAGGAAAAACATTAAGTTAATACTGTACAACACAATTGGGTAAATAAATGGATTTGAAGGCTTCAATTTCAAATAGAAGTAAAAAAAATTCGCCCCTCGCTTCGCTCGGCGATTATTACAAACTTATACGTCCCTACAAAGCCCTTGTGGTAAAATGAGCTTAGGGCCTACATTCAAAATTGTGTATGTGTAGTAGTACGTATTACATAAATACATATCCATATGTATAATAATAATATTGTGTAGGTGTAATATGCTTTGGGAAATGTAAACCATTCAACTTGAGTTGCAGTATAGAAGAAGAAGAAAATAGGAAATTTTTAGGTCCCCCCCCTGGAAAAAATCCTAGCTACGCCACTGCTTGAAACTAACCATTCGAAAGAATAATGCAGTCATTGGTCACGTACCCCACAATTGAATGCTCATAGGCTAGGCTATAGTCTTCTTCTCAGATACTGGCAGGGCTCTTAATTTTTATTCAGTCTGCCTATTACAGGTATTCCACTCCTACTTAAGTTGCATATCGAAAGGTTGCGATCATAAACCTCGCAAACTGCGTTATAGTTTGTGGGTGCATGGTGTATTTTTCGGGTTTTCGCTTTATGTAGTATTCGGGGTTGTTTTTTAAGGTGTGGCTAAACTGGATTTGTGATGCTCATACTATTATACACCCAGTGAATACTTTTTTGATGGGGGCACACTCCTTACTTTCATCGTAAATCATCAGTTTATGAGATTGATGTCTATGAGCAAAAAAGCATGTTTGCCCTAAATTTACATTATTTAGAGGATTAATACTTGTAGCTACAGATATATTTACACGGTTAAACACGTTTCTGGGAGCTG
>WURT03133119.1:0-11442 GCA_009936505.3 Holothuria glaberrima | reverse complement strand
CTATGACAACAAGTATTTCCTTAAAAAATAGGCATATTGTAAAAAGTCTAGAAAAAGGTTAGGTGTTCCGATTTCCGGAAATAGTCAGTGGCACTATCTAAGCGGAGCGTCAAGATCAGTTGGCGCGGAGCGTAGAAAATTTTGGCCAAAAATACCCCCAGATCACTGGAAATGGCCCTTTGTAGGTTTTGCAAGGGGATACTATGACAACTGTGAGAAGTATTCCTAAAAGAATAAATAGGTCTATTGTAAAAAGTCTAGAAAAAGAAAAAGTTTTCTGATTTCCAGATCTGCCGGGTAGATTTCATGGGGGGGGGGGGGAGATAAAGTGTACAGTATCCCCCATCCAGTTTCATGGGGGTGATATATCCCCCATCCCCCCAGGATCGCCGCCAGTGATTACCTGTAATATGGACAACTCAAGTACCGTCTAATAGATGAGTGAAGCAGACCCTTAGCCAGACAAGGTACTGAAGGGGCGGTGAGATAACTTCCAGGGAAGTTAAATATTTTTGTAGCGCGTGAGATATATTAAAAGTCCATTAGAGTAATATACAAATAATGAATGTTTATGAGTGCGATAGTATGAATAATTTCATGAGTTGAAAGACTGAATGATCTATTCAACGAGGCGAAGCCGAGTTGAATAGAACGTTCAATCTTTCAACTCATGAAATTATTCATACTATCGCACGAACGGACAACATTCATTATTTGTTTTATATAACACCTAACTTCCTAAATCATAGATTTTGGTCAAAATTTGATTGCAAGTACCACCATAGCTGACGTCATTGCCGTGGGTTAGTATATACTAACCCACGACCGTGGGTTAGTACCAAATAACCCATGGCATGTGACGACCAATCCTCCAATCAGATGTAGAAGAATTAATAAGGTGTTATATAATAGTAATTATTGATCTTCTACTATAGGGGGGTGGGAATTTTCCATGAGGTCCGCCCCTGACTGTCGCCTTTGGGTACGGGCATGGCGTAAAGTTATGAATCACAATCACATGAATCAGTGTTTATACTTTGACAAACATATCACGACAAAAATAATAACTGTTATTCACAACATTCATAATCAAACGAAAATATCCGTATAACCCTCTAAAGACTCCATCGTAAAGCTGAAATATGGATTGAGTTTCTTACACCTGAATTTTTGCAACAGCTAGCTCTTGTATGGCCCGCTCAGAGACAAATTCAGAGACTCCATAAAGGTCGACATTTTGCTGTTACACTGTAAAAAATTTCTATAAATTTACAGTAAATTTTCTGTAAAATTTTCAGCATAATTTCTGTATTTCTAATTTACATGAAATGTGCTTGTATTTTTACAGAAGTTTTACGTATTTCAATTGGTTTAAGAACTAAGTTTGTATTTTTTTTAGGAATGGTAATTTACAGTTATATTCTGTAAAATTTTGCAGAAAATATCTGTTTTTCATATTTACAAAAATTCCTATAAGTTTAACAGACGTTTTACGTATTTCCAGTAGTTTACCAAAACTATGTTTTGCAATTATGCAGATTAGAAGGATACCTAACTTGTTAAAAGATAACACTGTGTACACTCTGCAGGGTATAGGTTATTAGTCAGATAGTGACATCACAATAAAGCACTGTGTAACCTTCAGATTAGTTCAAACTGACCTAAACTCCTTTTAGCTACTTAAGTGGGCATGGATAACTTTTGACATAAAAATTGTAAATTTATGCTTAGGGCAGGTCTAAACTAATGAGATCTGTAGCAAAAAAACATTTTTGGACAAAGGATAAGTAGTTAATCAATACAGATAAAGAAAATTGAGATTTATGAACTGTATTTCTTTAAAAACTATGTAGTAAGGTTATGCACTATAACCAACGTGTCATAGACGAGGTATACATACAACATAGCGTACATTCTGACTGTTAACAAAATGTCTTCAAAACTCATTATGAACGCCGCCCTTGGACTCTGGCTCCTTTGCCCGAGATACGAGGGGACATTAGAAAAAGTAAAAGCATTTTTGAGTGCAAATCTAATGCATATCGTTTTCATTGGTATATGGCATGTCTAGTTTTTTTTACATACATCATCTGTAATGTCAAATTACAGAGTTTGTCTGGAAACTCTGCTGCCAGAGTTTCTCTGTTTTTTCAGATGTTGTTTTACAGTTCAGGGTGATAGGTGATATTATTTATGCTTAACTTAGTTGCCCTACTTTAAAAAGTTTGCACCGGCTGATTTCAAAGTTCTCCTCTTTGTACGCCAATTTTGCCAAAAAAAGTCCTTTTTATCTTCATGATATGTGAACTATTAAAGGATTAAAGGTCAAAACCTTTTCATATAACTCCGGAGGTTCACTGGTAAGTTTTTCCGAGACTATAGTTAGCTTTAGCGATTTCTCTTGTGAAGCGTAATGATTTCGGGATAAGAGCGCTTGCTTCAAGTTAGTGAGCCCATCATATTCCCTTCCTCCCAAATTTAGAGAGTATTCCCCTATCGCGCTTTTCAAGATGATTTAAAAGCCCCCCTTTTTTGTTAATCCGGCTATTCCATTAGTTTTTGCAATATTGGCAGAGGCAGGGGCGCCCCTTAAGGATCAATAGGTGGGGGGTGCTGGACATTTTTTCCCGACAAAATGGGTTACATTCCGACAAAGAATGCCTCAACGCCTTTGTCAAGAAAGTTTAGCTCATAAGCAGTGGCGTAGCCAGGATTTCTCTCACCGGGGGGGGGGGGGACGCAGTATGTTATCTGATCACCGGCCTTTGAGAAATTTATGAAAAATTAGGTGTCCTTACATGCCATCTGGTGCTACATATGCTACCCTTGAAATTTACGCATTTTAAGTACTAAAAAAAATCGGCATCTTGTTGCATAATAACCATGATCGACTAACGGCCATTCGATTTCTTTATGACGCAGCAGGTTTGAGGGTTGGGAACTCGGATTACAAACGCTGCCACGCGGGACTTCGCAATAATCTAAGGCACGTTCTGTCCTTCTTGAATTAATAATTGGACAAATAATGGACATGAAGGATGCGCAAGAAGCGCGTCGAAAAATAGACTTTTAAAGACCATTTGGTAATGTTTTTAGGAACTGCATCTACAGAAGGAGTCGGAAAAGCGAACTTCTTTCGCAATCATCGGAATACAAAATGTACGCACTTTTAAGTTTACAGGAAACTCGAACGCCTCGACTTAATGAGTTTAGTAAGTGAAAAACTAGCGCATACTGCACCGACCCGACTGCTACGTGACAGTAAAAACCAGTCACATGGCACACGGGTGGGTTAGGTGTGTGCTAAATTTTGTTCTCGACCTCACTGTCTGTCCCGATTGCAATCCGACATCTTCTTCGACTTCGGAAATATCAAAGTTTTTGATATTCGGAGTAAAGTCGGGGGAAAAGGGAGGGTCGTCGCGGTTTAGTAAGGCCGTGGCAGTGTGATCAGCTGCCATTGACCCAAAGGCAACTCATCTTTTAATAAAGAAGCCTTTGCAAATCAGACGACAGCTCTGTGTGCTCGACCATATGTGACTTACAAACAGTAGATAGACTTTTGAATATATCCACCTCGGCAATGTGCGCGTACGGTTTACCTCCAATCCGACTGCAACCTGACACACATGACTTCTGATACCGCCAACTCGTCCCCGGCGAGCAGTCAGGGTGAGTTGCATCACGTTCCAATAAGGCTTTTGTTGCACAGGTTTGGACATGACGATAGTCATCAATAAATTTCTCGACAATTCTGTAGCCCCAAATAAAATATTTTTTTCTAACAGAGTCAGAAAACTGCAAAGGAAAGAGACAATTTTTTCCCGACAGCCAGCAAAATTTCCCGACGGACGACACTGAAAATTTCTGGGGGGTGTAGCACCCCACACCCCAGTAGTTCCGCCCCTGGGTAGAGGGTGATAGTGACGACCACAAATTAACCGATATCGATGATGAAGCAGGCTGCCGTTTGCCCTGTTCTCCCTGCTTTACTTATAACTAAATGGCTCTTAAATATAATAACGCGGGGTATTGAAAGAGCCTAAGTAGGTTTTTACCCACGTACGTGCGACAAGGCCTCTTGTCCTGCAATGACAACCATATTTTAGGTTAGGCTCAGTGATAACTAATTATCTGCTAGACGGATTCATAGTCTGCGATCCGTATTTGAAAGTGTGTGTGTGTGGGGGGGGGGGTGAGTTAGTCAGTGGAACTATATCTAAGCGGAGCACCACCATTAGTTGGCGCGGAGCGCACATAGAAAATTTTGGCCAAATATGCCCCCAGATCACCGGAAATGGCCCGTTTCAGACTTTGAAACGACAACTGTCAGAAGAATTTCTTAAAAAAGTATATAGGCCTATTGTAACTCTAGAAAAAGGTACAGTGTTCAGAATTCCGAATCTGCCAAGTTGATTTCCTAGGACTGAGGGGGATATGGTGTACAGTATCATGCAATTCCATGTCGATATATCCCCATCCCCAGGATCGCCGCCGGGCGGATTGAATACTTTGTGTCTGAATGCCTCTAGCATAGAATGATTCTACATTTTACCCCAAAAATACATATGTGACATTATGATGTCGCAAACCTCACCATCACGTTTCATTGACTTCTTACATAGGTAGGTAACGGGAGAATTTGTGCCACTGGTGTATTCTGAGGCGTACGTGTGCGAAGACAATGTCATATAAGTGGGCAAGAAGTTTTTGCCCTTAAGTTTCCCTATCTAGTTGGCAAAGTGTATCATGACATAAAGTTTTGCCTGAAAAACCACATCTTTCTCCCCTGAAATAGACGTTTTACTTTGCTCAGACATCTATAGACCCGCATCAATGATAGGAACATGGGTGTAGCAGTACTCTAGTTTCTTCGCATTTTTTCACAACATTTAGTCCTTTTAGTCATTTAATACCCATAGTCCTTTCAATCCACGGGTTCTTTCATACTATGGCTCGGCAACATTGCTATTACAGACTTGTTTCAAGTCGCCCGATTGCTATCTATTTCAATGACCAAAAATATTTCTTTTTGTTAGCATACCTGGTTTCACCTTTAAAATACTTATAATTCAAAGCAAAATGTTAGCTAGGGCCATTTTTTGTAAATTTAAAAATGAAACTATTCCTCACATGAATTTTCAGAACGGTACCCTGCCAGAACTTCCCCACGGAGCGGACTCTATTTGCTCAGATCCTCAGCTTCCCAAACCAACTGAACAAGTAATATGCCGTCCCAGTCTGCTACGTATGCTATGTCATAACTGGATTGATAGTAAGCGCTGATACAACAAAGGACTCTGTGTTTATACCTCTTCCACCTCCATCCAGCAATACTCTGCCAACATGGCTGCGCCTGTAAATCTGAGTGGGAAAGTCGCGATAATAACTGGTAAGATATTTCGACCTTGGTTAAGAATCAAGAGATATGTTACTTACAGTTTCTTAAGATTTCGGTGCTCTGCACCTTTCTCAGATCTTTGCTGTATAAGTATAGCCTTTGTATATAGACCAAGCCTTAGGATAGATTTGTTAGCCTACAAAGGCCTAGGGCCTTTACTTAGCCTACCTTTGTGTTGCGGACGCGTACGGGATAATGATCTTGGCTTAACAGTATGCCTACCGTTAGGTTGTAACGTTAAGTGTAGGCCCAGGCTAGGTACGCCCACAGGCGCCCCTTACTATGTATAGTATACTATATACTAATATATAATAGTGGAGCTCCACTATTATATATTAGTATATAGTATACTATACATAGTAAGGGGCGCCTGTGGGCGTACCTAGCCTGGGCCTACACTTAACGTTACAACCTAACGGTAGGCATACTGTTAAGCCAAGATCATTATCCCGTACGCGTCCGCAACACAAAGGTAGGCTAAGTAAAGGCCCTAGGCCTTTGTAGGCTAACAAATCTATCCTAAGGCTTGGTCTATATACAAAGGCTATACTTATACAGCAAAGATCTGAGAAAGGTGCAGAGCACCGAAATCTTAAGAAACTGTAAGTAACATATCTCTTGATTCTTAACCAAGGTCGAAATATCTTACCAGTTATTATCGCGACTTTCCCACTCAGATTTACAGGCGCAGCCATGTTGGCAGAGTATTGCTGGATGGAGGTGGAAGAGGTATAAACACAGAGTCCTTTGTTGTATCAGCGCTTACTATCAATCCAGTTATGACATAGCATACGTAGCAGACTGGGACGGCATATTACTTGTTCAGTTGGTTTGGGAAGCTGAGGATCTGAGCAAATAGAGTCCGCTCCGTGGGGAAGTTCTGGCAGGGTACCGTTCTGAAAATTCATGTGAGGAATAGTTTCATTTTTAAATTTACAAAAAATGGCCCTAGCTAACATTTTGCTTTGAATTATAAGTATTTTAAAGGTGAAACCAGGTATGCTAACAAAAAGAAATATTTTTGGTCATTGAAATAGATAGCAATCGGGCGACTTGAAACAAGTCTGTAATAGCAATGTTGCCGAGCCATAGTATGAAAGAACCCGTGGATTGAAAGGACTATGGGTATTAAATGACTAAAAGGACTAAATGTTGTGAAAAAATGCGAAGAAACTAGAGTACTGCTACACCCATGTTCCTATCATTGATGCGGGTCTATAGATGTCTGAGCAAAGTAAAACGTCTATTTCAGGGGAGAAAGATGTGGTTTTTCAGGCAAAACTTTATGTCATGATACACTTTGCCAACTAGATAGGGAAACTTAAGGGCAAAAACTTCTTGCCCACTTATATGACATTGTCTTCGCACACGTACGCCTCAGAATACACCAGTGGCACAAATTCTCCCGTTACCTACCTATGTAAGAAGTCAATGAAACGTGATGGTGAGGTTTGCGACATCATAATGTCACATATGTATTTTTGGGGTAAAATGTAGAATCATTCTATGCTAGAGGCATTCAGACACAAAGTATTCAATCCGCCCGGCGGCGATCCTGGGGATGGGGATATATCGACATGGAATTGCATGATACTGTACACCATATCCCCCTCAGTCCTAGGAAATCAACTTGGCAGATTCGGAATTCTGAACACTGTACCTTTTTCTAGAGTTACAATAGGCCTATATACTTTTTTAAGAAATTCTTCTGACAGTTGTCGTTTCAAAGTCTGAAACGGGCCATTTCCGGTGATCTGGGGGCATATTTGGCCAAAATTTTCTATGTGCGCTCCGCGCCAACTAATGGTGGTGCTCCGCTTAGATATAGTTCCACTGACTAACTCACCCCCCCCCCCACACACACACACTTTCAAATACGGATCGCAGACTATGAATCCGTCTAGCAGATAATTAGTTATCACTGAGCCTAACCTAAAATATGGTTGTCATTGCAGGACAAGAGGCCTTGTCGCACGTACGTGGGTAAAAACCTACTTAGGCTCTTTCAATACCCCGCGTTATTATATTTAAGAGCCATTTAGTTATAAGTAAAGCAGGGAGAACAGGGCAAACGGCAGCCTGCTTCATCATCGATATCGGTTAATTTGTGGTCGTCACTATCACCCTCTACCCAGGGGCGGAACTACTGGGGTGTGGGGTGCTACACCCCCCAGAAATTTTCAGTGTCGTCCGTCGGGAAATTTTGCTGGCTGTCGGGAAAAAATTGTCTCTTTCCTTTGCAGTTTTCTGACTCTGTTAGAAAAAAATATTTTATTTGGGGCTACAGAATTGTCGAGAAATTTATTGATGACTATCGTCATGTCCAAACCTGTGCAACAAAAGCCTTATTGGAACGTGATGCAACTCACCCTGACTGCTCGCCGGGGACGAGTTGGCGGTATCAGAAGTCATGTGTGTCAGGTTGCAGTCGGATTGGAGGTAAACCGTACGCGCACATTGCCGAGGTGGATATATTCAAAAGTCTATCTACTGTTTGTAAGTCACATATGGTCGAGCACACAGAGCTGTCGTCTGATTTGCAAAGGCTTCTTTATTAAAAGATGAGTTGCCTTTGGGTCAATGGCAGCTGATCACACTGCCACGGCCTTACTAAACCGCGACGACCCTCCCTTTTCCCCCGACTTTACTCCGAATATCAAAAACTTTGATATTTCCGAAGTCGAAGAAGATGTCGGATTGCAATCGGGACAGACAGTGAGGTCGAGAACAAAATTTAGCACACACCTAACCCACCCGTGTGCCATGTGACTGGTTTTTACTGTCACGTAGCAGTCGGGTCGGTGCAGTATGCGCTAGTTTTTCACTTACTAAACTCATTAAGTCGAGGCGTTCGAGTTTCCTGTAAACTTAAAAGTGCGTACATTTTGTATTCCGATGATTGCGAAAGAAGTTCGCTTTTCCGACTCCTTCTGTAGATGCAGTTCCTAAAAACATTACCAAATGGTCTTTAAAAGTCTATTTTTCGACGCGCTTCTTGCGCATCCTTCATGTCCATTATTTGTCCAATTATTAATTCAAGAAGGACAGAACGTGCCTTAGATTATTGCGAAGTCCCGCGTGGCAGCGTTTGTAATCCGAGTTCCCAACCCTCAAACCTGCTGCGTCATAAAGAAATCGAATGGCCGTTAGTCGATCATGGTTATTATGCAACAAGATGCCGATTTTTTTTAGTACTTAAAATGCGTAAATTTCAAGGGTAGCATATGTAGCACCAGATGGCATGTAAGGACACCTAATTTTTCATAAATTTCTCAAAGGCCGGTGATCAGATAACATACTGCGTCCCCCCCCCCCCCGGTGAGAGAAATCCTGGCTACGCCACTGCTTATGAGCTAAACTTTCTTGACAAAGGCGTTGAGGCATTCTTTGTCGGAATGTAACCCATTTTGTCGGGAAAAAATGTCCAGCACCCCCCACCTATTGATCCTTAAGGGGCGCCCCTGCCTCTGCCAATATTGCAAAAACTAATGGAATAGCCGGATTAACAAAAAAGGGGGGCTTTTAAATCATCTTGAAAAGCGCGATAGGGGAATACTCTCTAAATTTGGGAGGAAGGGAATATGATGGGCTCACTAACTTGAAGCAAGCGCTCTTATCCCGAAATCATTACGCTTCACAAGAGAAATCGCTAAAGCTAACTATAGTCTCGGAAAAACTTACCAGTGAACCTCCGGAGTTATATGAAAAGGTTTTGACCTTTAATCCTTTAATAGTTCACATATCATGAAGATAAAAAGGACTTTTTTTGGCAAAATTGGCGTACAAAGAGGAGAACTTTGAAATCAGCCGGTGCAAACTTTTTAAAGTAGGGCAACTAAGTTAAGCATAAATAATATCACCTATCACCCTGAACTGTAAAACAACATCTGAAAAAACAGAGAAACTCTGGCAGCAGAGTTTCCAGACAAACTCTGTAATTTGACATTACAGATGATGTATGTAAAAAAAACTAGACATGCCATATACCAATGAAAACGATATGCATTAGATTTGCACTCAAAAATGCTTTTACTTTTTCTAATGTCCCCTCGTATCTCGGGCAAAGGAGCCAGAGTCCAAGGGCGGCGTTCATAATGAGTTTTGAAGACATTTTGTTAACAGTCAGAATGTACGCTATGTTGTATGTATACCTCGTCTATGACACGTTGGTTATAGTGCATAACCTTACTACATAGTTTTTAAAGAAATACAGTTCATAAATCTCAATTTTCTTTATCTGTATTGATTAACTACTTATCCTTTGTCCAAAAATGTTTTTTTGCTACAGATCTCATTAGTTTAGACCTGCCCTAAGCATAAATTTACAATTTTTATGTCAAAAGTTATCCATGCCCACTTAAGTAGCTAAAAGGAGTTTAGGTCAGTTTGAACTAATCTGAAGGTTACACAGTGCTTTATTGTGATGTCACTATCTGACTAATAACCTATACCCTGCAGAGTGTACACAGTGTTATCTTTTAACAAGTTAGGTATCCTTCTAATCTGCATAATTGCAAAACATAGTTTTGGTAAACTACTGGAAATACGTAAAACGTCTGTTAAACTTATAGGAATTTTTGTAAATATGAAAAACAGATATTTTCTGCAAAATTTTACAGAATATAACTGTAAATTACCATTCCTAAAAAAAATACAAACTTAGTTCTTAAACCAATTGAAATACGTAAAACTTCTGTAAAAATACAAGCACATTTCATGTAAATTAGAAATACAGAAATTATGCTGAAAATTTTACAGAAAATTTACTGTAAATTTATAGAAATTTTTTACAGTGTAACAGCAAAATGTCGACCTTTATGGAGTCTCTGAATTTGTCTCTGAGCGGGCCATACAAGAGCTAGCTGTTGCAAAAATTCAGGTGTAAGAAACTCAATCCATATTTCAGCTTTACGATGGAGTCTTTAGAGGGTTATACGGATATTTTCGTTTGATTATGAATGTTGTGAATAACAGTTATTATTTTTGTCGTGATATGTTTGTCAAAGTATAAACACTGATTCATGTGATTGTGATTCATAACTTTACGCCATGCCCGTACCCAAAGGCGACAGTCAGGGGCGGACCTCATGGAAAATTCCCACCCCCCTATAGTAGAAGATCAATAATTACTATTATATAACACCTTATTAATTCTTCTACATCTGATTGGAGGATTGGTCGTCACATGCCATGGGTTATTTGGTACTAACCCACGGTCGTGGGTTAGTATATACTAACCCACGGCAATGACGTCAGCTATGGTGGTACTTGCAATCAAATTTTGACCAAAATCTATGATTTAGGAAGTTAGGTGTTATATAAAACAAATAATGAATGTTGTCCGTTCGTGCGATAGTATGAATAATTTCATGAGTTGAAAGATTGAACGTTCTATTCAACTCGGCTTCGCCTCGTTGAATAGATCATTCAGTCTTTCAACTCATGAAATTATTCATACTATCGCACTCATAAACATTCATTATTTGTATATTACTCTAATGGACTTTTAATATATCTCACGCGCTACAAAAATATTTAACTTCCCTGGAAGTTATCTCACCGCCCCTTCAGTACCTTGTCTGGCTAAGGGTCTGCTTCACTCATCTATTAGACGGTACTTGAGTTGTCCATATTACAGGTAATCACTGGCGGCGATCCTGGGGGGATGGGGGATATATCACCCCCATGAAACTGGATGGGGGATACTGTACACTTTATCTCCCCCCCCCCCCCATGAAATCTACCCGGCAGATCTGGAAATCAGAAAACTTTTTCTTTTTCTAGACTTTTTACAATAGACCTATTTATTCTTTTAGGAATACTTCTCACAGTTGTCATAGTATCCCCTTGCAAAACCTACAAAGGGCCATTTCCAGTGATCTGGGGGTATTTTTGGCCAAAATTTTCTACGCTCCGCGCCAACTGATCTTGACGCTCCGCTTAGATAGTGCCACTGACTATTTCCGGAAATCGGAACACCTAACCTTTTTCTAGACTTTTTACAATATGCCTATTTTTTAAGGAAATACTTGTTGTCATAG
>WURT03133108.1:0-11443 GCA_009936505.3 Holothuria glaberrima | reverse complement strand
CCAAGGGGAATTCCCGGTCTTAGATTCGCTAGCTGCCATGACAACTGCTGTCAAGTGATGAATAACCATAACTTTAACTTGCCTCATTAACATTCTGAACATTCTGAACATTCTGAACATTATAAAGAGGGCGCACTTACGATAGTCGCGAACGTATGTACTAGCTAGTACTAGGGTCTTGACCAAGACTACTTGAAAGGGGGTATGACAACAGCCCAATTTGATTTTGGTGGGCGGCTGTAACGACTTGCCCGAAAAATGTAACCAATTTTTTTTTCGCGTAGTTCAACATGTTAATATACATATTCAGGGCCGTAGCCTGCAAGGTGGAGGGCAGCTGCCCCCCTGAGATTTTCAAACCCTAAATGAAAAATCATGGCCTCACTAAAAAAATACGAGTGTCGTTTCTCACACTGTGGCACAGCATGCTAATATAAAATAGCATATGATTATCTTGCTAAAATCAATGATCTTAAAAATTAATTTTGTTTCCTCTTTTGTTCTACAGAGTGATTTTTCTTTTAATTTTTCTTCTTGAATTCTTAGTAGGCTAAAGCATGAAGTCTAATAAATTTTAAAATGCAACTTTGGAGGTTTAGAAAGTGTCATTTTTGACAAAACTAGACCTAGCCTGCAGGGCCGTAGCTAGGTTCCATACGGTTAGGGGGTGTTAAGGTCCCAAATTCCGACTGACTGGATGTTTATTCCAACTGAGTAGCAGCGTGTAAAGTGCACTTTTTTACGCGCCCTGCGTTTTTTGTATACATCAGTGGGGAATCCTTCCTTTGTCACTTCATAAAGGTGCTGTCCTGGGGGAGGGGACTAAGGGGAGGGGGTAAGAATTTTTTTTTAATTTAAGGTTGCTTAGATGCAAAACGGTGCTATCTTTGTGACATTTTTGTGCTGCTCATATATGGCTGAAAATGTCTATAGTTCGGTGAATTCAGCAGTAGAAGGTATAGGCTTTGTCATGACGTTAAGGTGCCGTCCTAGGGGAGGAGTCTAAGGGGAGGGATGTCCTTCTCCTCTTTGAGAAATTTTGGTATTTTAAGGTTGCTTAGATGCAAAATGGTGCTATCTTTCGGACATTTTTGAGCTGCTCATATATGGCTTGGAAATGTCCATAATTTAGTGAATTCTAATTTTTGGTTAAGTAGGTGAAAGAAGAGAGTAAGTTGTCTTAGACTGAGAAAAATACATTGCCAACAAACCTCCTGAAGACCAGGAAGCTCATATCATATAAAATGGGGGCAAAGACAATGTTTATTACCTGTCATCCAAATCAGTGGCGTATCCAGGGTTCTCTCAAGGGGGCCATACAGTTCGTGTGTGATCTCTGGCCGGGGGAGGGTCTAAGGGGAGGGAGTGCCCCTCCCCTTTGAAAATTTTTGAAAAATAAGGTGTCCTTAGATGCAATCTGGTGCCACATATGCTACATTTTGAAATATAATTTGTTTTAAAAAAAGTTTGCAGTGAAGGGAAGACACGCGCTGCACGTACTTTTTCCCCATGATGTTTGTTGGTAAACCGGATCCTCAGGAATTTGCAAAATACGTTTGAAGTCAAGGTTAGGGTTTAGAAAACTGGCTAAGGATACCCTCTCCATGGCAACTGGGTGCTGTTGATCACATGGTGATGATAAAAGTGAGGTGTAATGTCCATAAAGTGTTGTTTCAAGAATGTCATATACAGTGTTTTAGCTAAACGTTTTCTCAATGCGACATTTACTGATCTGTCGCCTGTCTAGCCCCCTCCCCCATGGAAAATTTTTGGAATTTGAAAGGTACTTATAGATCGCAAATGGTGCAATATTCGAGTGTATTTCTGCCCTGATGAGAAACCAAAAATCTTGATGACAAACATTTTAATACATAAAGATACTGCGCCGCGGACGTTATGCACGGTATCAGTCTACTTTCTGAACTTCGAGATGAAAGTAGGGTAGTGGGGATTGGAGGTTAAAATAAAGGCTTGAAAATTAGGAAGTTCTGTCGCAATTAAAGCAGACAAATATGATATGCTGGCAGCAATGAACTGGCAAAATTATTCTGGTGAGTCTGATTCTGTGAAAATTTACACCCGCGTAGAATTTGCTTGTCAAATTTTTTGTGCGACATTTGTCGCCCGTTAATGCGACATTTTCGCACAAATAGGGCTGGCTAAAATACTGGTCATATAACCCGAAAAAGCGCGCCTATACGGAAGCCTTAAATTCCCTTTCATTCCCCGAGTTGCCGACGGACTCGGTCACTCGTCCAATTACACCGACGGCCGCTGGTATACGGCCGTCACATGCATGAAGAATTGGCCGACTTAAATGGGCCAATTAGATGAAGAGTCGAAAATCGAAATAGCCGATAACAGACTGGCCGAGCGTTCCTGTTCTTTCTCTTTTTTTTTCCTTTCCATTCGCCGTCTTCCCTTCACACCCTTCCTTCCCCTTTCCTTTCCCTTCTTCCATTTTTTCCTCCTCTCCTCTTTTCCTTCCCCTCTCCCCCTTTTGCCGACAGACCGAAAATTTGCCGACGGCTGCCAAATATTGGGGGTGAACCCCCCCACACCCCCGCTCGCTACGGCCCTGCTTCACACCGTATCTACGTCTTTTAACGAAAGCCCATTACGGCCATGGATAATTTTTTTTAACTTGATTAATCAAATTTTTAACTTGTTTAATCAAATTGTTAATTTGATTCAACAACACTTTAGTAATTTGATTAATCAAATTAAGTAATTTGATTAATCAAATTATTAGTTTCTTTTATGAAATTTTTAATTTGATTAAACAAAATAACTAATTTGTTTAATCAAATAACTAATTTGATGAATCAAATTATTAGTTTGTTGAATCAAGTTATTATTTTGTTCAATCAAATTAATTTGATTAAACAAATAAACTAATTTTATTCATCAAATTACTAATTTGATTATTCAAAGTATCGATTTGTTTAATCAAATTATTAATTTGTTTCATCAAGCTATTAATTTGTTTAATCACATTAACAATTTGATTTATCAAAATAAGTAATCTGATTAATCAAATTAATAATGTCATCAACTTAATAATTCGATTAGACAACTTACTAACTTGATTGATCAAATTACTCATGTGATTAATCAAATTATTAATTTGTTTAATCAAATTATTAATTTGTTTACTCACATTAGTAATGTCATTAATCAAATTACTAATTTGATTAATCAAGTTATTAATTGGATTTAACACAGTAAGTAATTTGATTATTCAAATCAGTAATTTAATTAATTAAATTAGTTAATTTGTTTAATCAAATTAATTAATCGATGATTTGTTCGCTCTCACATAGACTCCATCGACTAGGTCTTACGGTCTCCTGCTGGGAAACCGTAAGTGCCTCTCCTTGCAAACCCCCACCTTTAGTTTTTGATTCCTTGCCGACGGCAGGCAAGGAATCTATGCGATGGTGATGTCGTGTGTGTATGTATGTGTGCGTGTGTATGTGTGTATGTGACGCTTAACTTATAAACACGATATCTCAAGAGAGCAATGACCGACACTTTTATTATTTGGTGTATACCCTATTGTTTTTGGTAGAGGTCAAAGGTCATTTGAGGTCACCAGAAGTCAAAAACCTAAAACGTTGTAAACATGATATCTCGAGATAGGAATGACCAACACTTTTCATATTTGGTATATAAATTTTTCATGTTGAGAGGAAGAGCCCTATTGTTTTTGGTGGAGGTCAAAGGTCATTTGAGGTCAGCGGAGGTTAAAAACTGCGTAAGCCTTGTAAATGGCTTAAACATGATTTCTCAAGAGAGGAATGACGGACGCTTTTACTATTTAGTATATTGATTTGTGATGTTGAGGGGAAGAACTATTGTTAAGGTAGATGTCAAAGGTCATTTGAGGTCACTATAGGCCATACATATCGAAACCCTTGTAAACACGATATCTCAAGATTCAAGGACAGAACTTTCCATATGTAGTATATGGATTTCTCATGTTAAGAGTAAGAACCAAATTGTTTTTGGTGGAGGTTGAAGGTTATTTGAGGTCACCAGAGGTTAAAAACCGAAAACCTTTACACGATATCTCAAGATAGCAATGACGGACATTTTTCATATTCCTTGACAGAGATCGTAGGCCTAGTTAAGTATGTGAAAATGCTCTACCTCAGTGCACATGGGTTGTTTTACAGCCTTGTGTCTCTCGCTGTGTACCATGTGTAATTAAACTCATTTGATCCAAGCTTGCATAAAAGTGGTACCAAAGTGAAGTCCAATAATACTTCGAAGGTTTTGTAGTTTCTCACATATTGGATTTTTATTTTGCGACTCCAAGGACGTTGTGCATGTGGTTGATCGTGCTGCAAGTAAGTTGTATGTAACTCTTTTTGCATATTGGCAATAAATGACTAAAGTTAGTCTCAATAAAGAGATCCTAGTACTATTTGGCTAACAGAAAAATGGACTTAGCAATATTAATTTTTAAACATAATCCTGGGATTCATAGCTTTGCAAAGATATCATGCACCATTTGGAATCCAAATTACGACTTTACCTATCGAGAAAATATTTAGGGACTGGGGAAGGGGGTGGAAAGGGAGTAGGTCATCATCGATTCCCTTTGACAACATGTGACCCATTCTATTTAAATAATGACAATTCTGTAGCATAATACCTCAGCTCAGAACCTTAATTAGCAAAAATAACCCAATTATGAGAGTCACGGTACCATACATTACACAAAGTTGTCAAGGAAGGAGCCCGGGGAAATTCTCAGTCCCATTACGGTCGTCGAATGATGGAACAAGTTAATTGTTTCTCTCTATCTAAAAAACCCTTGCATGAGATGTCATAGGCATAGGAAGCTGCCCTCAGCCCAGTGGAGGCTTTGTGCGTCCCGGCATCCATTGGGGAAGTTAAATCTCCCCTCGATCCCCTGCGAGAAATTTGTGAATGTGGTCTGTAGCTGCCATATGGTGCAGCATGTCCAAATTTCATAAAAAAAAATTACTGGAAATTTTTTTACATTATTTTAGAGGGAACAAATGCACGGGTTTTTTATCTTTGAATAGCCTATAAAATAGGGAGAGAGGTCACGACTAGGAAGAGAGGTGAAGACTAGGAAGTACATATTACTTCCACCCTACAAAGTTTGCACTTTAACCCAGCCCCTCCCGAGGCTTTTGTACTCCTGTGCCTTAGTGTCAGCATTCGTAGCTGCAACGTACGTCCCAGAAAATGATTCACTCCTTTCTTCAAGACGACTGTGCACCGTGTGTACAAGATATGTAATTCATTTCGATTTGAGTATCCCTCCTCTCACCATCTTTTACCACTCTGCACGAGTTCGCGCTAAAAGTTATTGTGTTTTTTTGCCCGAAAATCGCATATAAGCAGGGCTACTCTCTCCAGTCTCCATCACTTTATTGTGACCTGTTAACACCTTTGTGTGAATGCATGTACGCCGTTATGCTTTCAGTTACAGCACTCGGGAAACTTCTCAAGCGCTGGCACCATACTCAAAAGCAGAACGCGAAACCCGCGCCAGTGAATAGGAATATGAATATTTAACGATGTGTGACGTTTTGTGTCGTCATTATTATTAATATTAAGCGGTTGCCAAGTGGTTCTACTTTATCACTTCCCATGCAAAAGAGCCGTCATTTTCAATTTCCATCATACTTGTACAATCTCGCATATGTTTAATGAGATGCTCAGACATTAGCGGCTCGCCATAGGGACACAGGGGCACTTCCCTCCCCCTTTCAAAATTTTCAAAGCATGGTCTTCAAAATCGTCAAAAAAATTTTTTTTTTTAAATTAAAAATAAAATAAAAATAAAAAACATGTAATTCGAGATGGTTTAAACATAGATTATTTCTAAATTTAGACGAAATAATCACTACCTCACAAATATGATATATCATTTATGAAGTTGTGTACATTACTATTGCAAAATTCTCCATAATTTTCAAGTATGTATTTCGTCATTATTTTAAGATTCGACTGGGTCTTTCGACCGCTGGTTATGTAAGTTAATATTATCTGAGTCCTCATGATTTCAGTTTTTCATGCTCGTATTGATATAGCTCCTCTAATGGAGGATTTCAGTTCGTGATAAAGAAAAATGATAAAATGTCACTTTGTCTAAACATGGTAAACAGGGTAGCCATCGTTAGTTGGCACGTAGAGTACTAAGAAATTGCTTTTGCTACAATGTCTCCTTTAACCACTGCCGGAACTTAAGTTGTAAGTTGGTCCATGACATTTGTTTTATTGTATTTTCATAGGTCAATTTTTTGTAAGTTTCCAAAGGGTGAATATGGAAACGTTTATTTGGTAAAGTCACTAAAGCCTTAACCAGTTAACCACCGATGATAGCGAAAGTCGCTAATAAGTCCTATAAAGCCTAATGCCAGACGTGTGTGAGGATCAATTTAAAACGCGAGATTCTTTTAATTCAAAGCTGTATCAGTGTCTGATCAAACATGACTTGGTTGAAAGTTCTGAAGTTACGACCAGTCAGCGTTCAATTTAATACAGTAGAAGCAGGGCATAGAAGAACTAGCTGACTAGAAGGGGCAAAAGTCGTGTTTTACCAGGAAGTTTAACCGAGTTGCCAGAATACTTTTTAAACCAAGGGTTGGGAACCTCCGGCCCGCGAGACCATTTGGGCCGGTCCGCGAGGCAATTCGTGAATGTAATTTAAGTTACACTTGAAATTCACTTCATTATAATTTCATCTACCGTACTAGTTTCCCGGTACTGGCTAAATGCCACTCCTGGTACTACACATCACCAGTTGCGCAATCATGGCATGCATTGTAAAGCATGTCTTCACACATAAACCAAACTCATGGAAAACTATTTCGTTCGTACCGTATCAGTTCCGGTGGATTGCATGTGTTAGATCCCCCTCCCTTGAGTGGGTTTAAAATTTAAGAACTGAATTTCTTTTCAATGGAGTGCAAAGATTAAAGAAATAAAGTGCTTTCAAAACAATATTTTTTCGGGGCGCTTCGCGCGCTTTTCCTAGGGCTTGTTTGTTCTTATGACTGCCAAATGGCCCGTTACAAGCAAAACGTTCTCTACCTCTCTTTTAAAGTATACCGTTTCAGCTGATTTAAAATGAACCCACCAAACAGTTAGTCAAAACTGTAGTGAGACGTCTGACTAGTGGCCAATTTGTATAGGGGGTGACCTGAAGTTCTGAGTTAGGGGAATTCCCCTTCCTCTTTGAAAAATTATGTTTCGGAAAGGTTCTAAAATAAAAAAAACTGCTATCATTTCTTCGTTTTCAAGTGTCAACATGCTTGAAATTTTCGTTATTTAAGTAAATCAATCCAGAAAACCATTATTGTATGGCTTCTTGGCAAACCTGAAACATATTGTGACCTTATGAAAGAAACAACAAAACATTTTAAGGTGGAGCTCAAATGGATCAAGCCGATTTGCCTGTTTCCCCTGTCTTTTGCTTGATTTTGCCCACCTCCCTAACAAAAATTCTTAGAGCCGCCCCTGTGCTCTGATAAACATTTAATGGCACTTTAGAAGTCTGTAGTAAATATTTTCAGTTTCTTCACTCCTGTTAACTCTAATTTACATATGTATGTCCCTAACTGCCGGTAATTTCTGTCCGGTAATGCCGTTGGCATGGTAACAGCGCTCCTTATTACCACTTGGGCATCTTCCGGGCTATATTCCCTCAGTTCGAATAAAAATTGCCCTTTCTCCGTATATTTTCCAGAGATTTGTTTCACAAGATTAACACCTTTAAAGTGATCCAAGGAGGATCCTTCTTTTTAGGGAGTTGTTAGCTAAAAGTGTCTAGTTCAATGTTTGCAGATGGTTTGACACCACTCAATTAGTGTTGGGACGTGTTCTGCAATTTTTTGGAAGTATAGCAAACTACGGTGTGCGTGAATGATATGTTAAGTAATGTTTTGTTCCCAGCTTTGAATAGTATTGTCAACTGTTTTGCTTATGCTAGGCACGTGACATTGTTCTGTCTCCTATGTATATTTTGATAAGTTCTGCCAGCCATTCATTTGCTAATTTTTATTTCTGTAACTCTTCTGTGAGTGAGCAAGGTGTCGTGATCCAAAAACAACTCCCTACTTTGAGTTATACTTAATACCTTAGGCCATTGCTTAACAGGCCAACAGATTTTGCCTTCCTTTTGTTTGAATTTAGCTGAAGTCGAGGGGAACGTTGTACAAGACACGTGCCCTCGTGGAGCGTATGCTGCTTTTTAGCTGTTACTAATTAGTGCATATATTTTGCTTAGCGTCTGGTCTTGGTGCCTCAAGTCCGCGGACTTTTCAATTTAATTCAATTCAATTCAATTCAATTCATTTTGTTCCAGCAATGAACAGATAAACGGTGTATAATGACAAGAATAGTTGATAAACATCAATGCATGGAAAAGGAGAAAAAAGAAGTATAAATACTTATTGATAAAATTTTCCCCTGACTAAAGAAGATAATACGTACAAACAATCAATTACAACACACAATTTACAACACAACAACACAGTAACAGAAATGGTTGGGAGTTGCACTAGGGTAGGTGAACCTTTTATCTACTTTATGAATAGGATGTTAACAGTTGTTATTTTAGTATCTTTTTAATTTTCTTAACATTTTTGCAGCCTGTTAGATGTTGAGAAAAGAAATTCCATAGCTTAAACCCTGAAACTGACATACAAAATTGTTTTTTCTTAGTTCTGGCAAATCTTTGCAGAAAATCATTTTGTGTCTAGTATGAATACAATGTGAGGCGATAAAATAAATTTGCAAAAATTGGCAGAAACTTGTGGTATGCTCTATACATGAAAATTCCAGTGTTGAATTTAACTAATTGTTCTAATTGGAGTATACCCAGATTATGAAAGAGAGGTGAAGTATGTTCTAAATAATTAACATTAGCCAAGATCCGAATTGCCCTCTTTTGCATTACGAATAATTGATTAAGATTGGATTTGTACGTGTTTCCCCATACTTCAATACAATAGCTTAAATACGGATGGAAAAGTCCATAATATAATGTCAAGAGTGCCTGTTTATCTATTACCTTATTTGCTCTGTATAAAAAAGCATTGCATTTTGATAATTTCTTTATCAAATGACTAATATGGGGTTTCCAATTTAATTATCATCTATGAGGACACCTAAAAATTTGGTATGTATCACCCTGTCGATGCATCTACCATTTAAGTGAACCTGAACGTTCGAATTTGTTGCAGAGTTAGAAATGATCATAAAATGAGTCTTGTCAACATTAAGTGAAAGTTTGTTAATACAGAACCAAATACCTAACTTCTGAAGCTCTGTACTTATTAGAGTGCATAGCGTACTTATATCGCGATAAGAACAAAAATATGTTTGTTTCATCAGCAAACAGAACAAATTTCTAATCTTTGAAACTGAGCAAAATATCATTGATATATAAAATGAATAGTTTTGGTCCTAAGATTGACCCTTGTGGTACACCACACACCATATCCCGAGTATTAGAATTAATGTTGCCAACACACACATGTTGCTTCCTATTTAAAAGGTAACTCGTTAGCCACTTATGAACAATTCCTCTGAATCCACAGTGCTCTAACTTTTTTAATAATAAACAGTGGTCAATTGTATCAAATGCTTTCTTTAAGTCAGCAAATACCCCTACAGTTGATAGTTTTGAATCCAAGGCAGAAGTGAGCTCTTCATTAAGTTGTAGCAATGCCATAGAGGTAGACCTACCAGATCGAAAACCATATTGAGAATCATTAAGCAAGTTATATTTACCAATAAAGGTGTCCATCCGCTTATCAAATAGCTTTTATAGCACCTTTGAAAACTGAGGTAACAAGGATATTGGTCTATAGTTACTAAAAGAATGTATATCTCCATTGTTAAAGATAGGTATTACCTTGGCTACTTTCATATTGTTTGTAAATACACCAGTCGAAATTGATAAATTACATATGTGTGTGAAAGGCTTGATCACATAATTAATAAACACATAAGTAATAAACCACGACTTGACTCTTCTCGAAAAGGGGCCGATGAATATGCTTGTGTACCGTGGATTTATGAGCTGCCGGGGGTTCTCTAACCCTTTCCCCAGGTATAGATTCAAAGGACTGGGAACGATGATGTTCCATATGCACCAGATTTCTGGTCGAATAAGACGGATGCGGGCCATGCCGTAAGGTAAGTGTTGTTCTGTAGCAGACAATAATTGTACCTTAAAAGACCGTACGGCCGAGTGGGAGGCTCTGGAAGGAAGAAAGTCCGCACGTTAGAGGGCGTTATAGTTTTATCGGTTCGCCCAGAAGAGGCTTCTTCTGCACCTGTATCAGAACTGAAGCAGAACAGACCAAAGATCGGTGCGTACACAACTCCACAGTCCTGTGAGAGCCAAATGCAGTTGGAAAAGTGCACCATAACTAAGTGACACTGTAACAGTCCTGCAGACAGAGCACAGCAAGCAGTTAAATCGAAATTAGATTCATCTGTAGCTAAGGGTTCTAGAACCAGTAAACCACGATTAAACCCCAGTTAAGGGCCATCTCACCAGCAGATGCAGACAGAAGAAGAGGTGCATACGTTCATTCTTCATGATCTTCCATGGATTGGTTTAGATGAGCAAACGCCCAGATCGGTAATATTCGAATGCTGATTTAACTTCTAACCTTCTTAACGCTAGTTGCCTAAATGACCTAGAGTACTTTCATGGTGCAGTTGAAAACTAGTCGGATGCAACACAAAAGTCAACATTAAATTCAGGTCCGCGAGGTCACTTCACCTTACATTCAAAATAATCCTTCAATATATCAACAATCCAACCGGTCAACAGTGGACCCACATTATGCCTAGCAATTCTAAAGTGGAACCCAGGGTTAACTTTGCTTCAACCGTGACCATGGGTCGGTGGAAGGTTTTCCGCATGTTGAAAAAGGGCCATTGGTAGGCACATGAAGTACACAGACGCCTTTCAGAAGGTGAGCAAGGTTATAATAAGGCAGATGGGTCTTTCAACAGAGCAACCAACCTCCTCCCAGAAAATAGGACTGGCGTCACTGGTGCTCTAAGGACACCCACACGGAAGCAAGAAGGACATGTTTCAGTGAAAAAAAGCTTCCTAGACAATTTACCAGAATCATTAATGGCTGAGGCTTGCCCGAGATCAATTTCCAAGGTAGCCATTTGTTTTGGGTCGTCGAAGTGACAATTGCTTAACTTGGTTTTCTCAGGATTTTCTTTCCTTTTTTGTGTATTTCTTCATCTGGTTTAGTTTGAAAGCTTCATCAGTCTCAGCACCGGCGTACGGGGCGGGGGCGGGGGGCACTGTGCCCCCCCCCCCAAATTTTGGTGAAACCCGAAATTCGGGCAGAATCTATGGAAATATTCGGGCACAATCCTTGTAAAAAAGTTTTTGATTCGTTTAAAAAGATTGGAAAAATCA
>WURT03133107.1:15672-29434 GCA_009936505.3 Holothuria glaberrima | reverse complement strand
GTCTTTGGTATGACTCGACCTGGGAATCGAACCCTGGCCTCCTGCATGAGAGGTGGATGCTCTACCACTAGATCAAACACGCAGTTTTTAAAAATATAAATGCTATTGAGTTGATGGTAATGTTGAAAAGTGTATAGCCATCCAATTCACCACTTCACCCTCAGTGGAACACAAAAACAAGTTGTGATCATGATGAGAGCTCACAAGTTCAGGTAAAATCAAGCACAGCACAACAACATATAATGACATGGTAATGACACCTTGAAGGGCGCACAACAACATATAATAACACAGGTAATTAGGCCTTGAAGGGCAGTTGTTTTACGACGCTAAGCGACCACAAATGTGGAAACAGCCTATACGGCTAATGAGTTACAACTTCACCTCAGGTGGCTAACCAACTCAACAATTTAGATCAAATCTTGGTTTCCTTTGAAAGCCCAATTCTGATGGGAAAACCATAGATGGCTTTTGGATGAAAAACCCAGCTTACTTTGACCCGGCCGGAAATAAACACCCTGTAAACTTACCAAACAGGAGTAAGAGTCGTTTAATCTGTGGTCAAGAGTCAGTTCTTGTAAAATGTCAAACAAAGTTGAATGAACGAAGGTGGATGGGTCACTATGAATAAATTCATCCATTCCATGTTTCCTTGCTCTGTCAGCATCTTGAAATGAAAAAAAAAAAACAATTCATTAGCCATCAAACACACTACAAATTTTCTTTCTTTTCTGCTTGAGGAAAAATCACCCCTTAATAATCTTTCAGGGGTTCTTTGTTGGTTTACAGAGGATATTTTTATTGTTTTTTTTTGACAATTATCTGGAATGGTTTTTGGTTGAATTTTGTAGCACTTGGCATTTTTTTTCTTTTTTACCGTCCTCAACATATTTTTGGTCACTCCAGAGGCAAAAGAAATGCTGCCCCCATGTATTATGCATGTTGCCATCAACTGCTGAAATATTTACAACAATAACTTGCGTTACTAATATTCCTCATAACTCTCCCAAAGACACAATGGAAAAATCCACATAAGGTTACTTAATCACTTTATAAAAGATCATACATAGTCTTGCCAAGCTTGCATTGATATATACTGGGGGATTCCCTCAAGAATGGGGTCTGAAAGATCAAAGATGTACAAGACTGAACACATTCTGTATGACTGGGCTAGGGCAAAGCTACATGAATTTGAGAACTAACTGCCCTTTAATATAGCAGACTTTCTGAGTTGACAACCGGTCAAGCAAGCTTTGCTCTGTACAGAAAAACCCGTTCAGAAAACCCGTTTATCCCAACATATTGGGACTGAAGGTAGTTCCGATAATTGGAAAATTTTGATAAACAGGGTTACAATCCCCCAAATAATTTTGAAACAGTTAGCAAAATTACTGAAAAACATGCCCAAAATTATTTAATGATTTTTTTTGTTACAATGACAAGACAAACAATTCAATTCAGTAGACTTATAAAATACTGCAATTTCATTGCCAAAATTCAAACCTATGGTCTCCTGAATAAACAGTGCTTTGCACACACTTAATGTGTGTATGTGTTAAAGAGCTGTAATGATTTTCAGAGGTATCTCTAGTACAAATTCGACATAAATTTCCAGAAATATCCGAGACACATGTGTAGGAGGCTCTCAAACAGCAAATCATAATATTTTCATAAAGTCTATCATCCTTATTTTTAGGTACGAAGCCCACAACGACATGGCACTTACTTTTTGTGTTGAAACTAGGTCTTATGCTATCCTAAAGTATTTTTTACACAAGATATCAAGCCTAAACTGACTCCTATCTCCTAGCAAGGAGCTCAAAACAATTGCATACAATTTTTTTTTCAAAATTTAACAAAGAGTTAAAAATTACACTTTTTGCCCAGATGCGTGATGTTTCAGACATCATGACATCTTACAAAGACAGTGCAAGACCCATTGATACTTAGTGTACTTCTGTTGAAATTTGAATTATTTTGCCTTGTAATGTCATGAAAATCTGATGAATACTTGTGTTAAATATTAGTCCGATAAATTGCAAGCTCACTCTGGCTAAATGGGGTTTCAGAAAAGTGCAGTTTGGATAAACAGTGTTTTACTGTACATTAATCCCTGTTATCAGGCCCATTGCAATAATTTTGCTTTTTCCATGAGACTTTCCCTTCATGCCCCAGATAATGTGAGACTATATATCAGTTTATAAATCAAGGTATGATAACTTAGAATCCCCTTTTTCCATGAACCTCACTCTGTCATCTAAGAGTATTTATTGACTAGAGGCCAAGGTCTAATACATGCCCTGTACAAAATTTTGGCCAATTTGAAAGCAAGAGTTAGGTCTAAAATGGTTTAATCTCCAATGATCACTCGTTACACTGTGCTCTACTAGCTGGCGAAACATGGAGACAACATTTTGGCGCTTTTCGTAACTTAAGAACAGATATATTCTCCCTAGCAATTCCTGGAGAGTAAAGTAACAGCAGTACCTTTGTTGCTGTAGGAATGCCATTTTACCTTTAATTCGATTATGTAAGAGTTGACACTACAAATTAGTGGCATGCTGCCTATATCTGACATTTATTTTCTACTTTCAGAGCCCAAAAGCGACAGTAAGAGATATCAAGTTGCCTACTGAGTCTTCTCACTAACGCACAGACTGTGCATTCCTTACTTCTGTCTACGTCGGACACATTACTAACACATAGAGCGTTAATGTAATACTTAGGTAACAAATGTTACCTTAGCAACAGGATTCACTACGAAACCCTGCGCGGCAATTATGAATGAAGGCTTTTGTAGTCTAACATAGATAATATACACTGAATTACATAAAAGACACTTACCTTTGTGTGTCTCCTTGAACTACAAATCCTATGCTAAATATCTATAATGCCAAATGTACAGAATTTCACACTGACTGATTAGACAACTGCTTATAAAAGATAAAAAATACGCAGTGCAAACTTCAACATGAACGCAATTTCTGCTATTAAACTTATATATAGGCTACATGACTAGCAAAAAGGATGCGCGGGTTAGCGTGTACTTCAGAAGGGACACGCGGGTCAGCGCATACTTCAGAAAGGACTTGGGCTTTTAAGGACACGCAAGCATGCACGCACAAATGTTATTCCATTATGGGCAGCACTTCTACCCACTGCAGGTAACCTGATAACCTTTGTCAGCACACCAATTTATGTATTTGTGCTGTATTTAAAAAGCGTGCTTTAATTCTTTAATCTTATGATACAAAATATGGCGCACGTTGGGATTAATTCTGTGCACCCCATACGCAGGTAAGCCCTTAAAAATAGCAGTATTAGAGAAAAGTACACGCAAGGAAGAAACGACTGGTTGGAGGAGACAATGCAAATTTGGACCTTTCTTTGCCTCCATGTATGGACATTCTGCCATTTTGACCTTGGACTCCAGTCAATAAATACTCTTAGTTTTTCATACTAAACAGCACCCTCTACATAAAGAAAACACATGAAAAAGAATTTTCTCACCTCCCTGAAGCCTTGAGATGATGGCATTTGAACCTTTGCCACCGGCAAGCTGGGTTGGAGGCACTGGTTTGTGGGACTGTCCCGTAGCACGATATATCGCCTGGACCCACAGCTGTCGGTCCACCTCCTCATCACAGGCAAACACGACACTATCCCCCTCTTTAACAGCACTGAAGAAGAATCTGCCCCCTTGAGTCTCTAGATCTACCATAAAATGGAGAAATGGAGCCTTTGAATTTAGATGTAGACTCCATTGCCAAATTTGAGTTAACGGCACTGAAGAAGAATCTGCCCTCTTAAGTCTCTAGATCTACCATAAAATGGAGAATTGGAGCCTTTGAATTTAAATATAGACTTCATAGCAAAATTTAAGTTGATTTAGCAGTCTCACGTAACCTGAAGGTTTCAATGTTATTTTCAGCACTTTCCTCTGAAGATCTTGATAAGGAAAGATCTCATGAACTGCAATGTGGCATAGGGGTACCTGTAAAATATTTATTCTCTGTAAATTGCTTACATATATTACATAAACCTACTTAGATAATGGTTAGATTGTCAGAGCTCGTTTCTTCACTTTTCCAACTTTTTTCTTCCCTTTTCATTTCATTTGTTTTTGTTTTTGGAGAGCACATGTATCTATGACACACCTTACATAAATGGAATCTTCCGAAAGCTTTCTACTCATAATCACAACAGCTGAATATTCATCAAATTTCTTTCCCTAAATCTCCAGTTGTAAGCGATCTAAAGGTTAAGTAACAATGAAACCAAATAATGGCTCCTAAATCTTAATGCATGTTGTCTACATTCAGTACACATGCTATCACTTTGACACATTCAAGTACACATTACACAGTTACAAATACAGTCGGTAAACAGAGTGCTTAGAGATCTCAAGTGGCTTTACTCATTCAGCCTGACCTTAAATTTATAGAGACATAGATATCTCTGCGATAAAAGACCAGGCTGTAAGTAATTCAGGTGTGAAGGCGGGAACTCTCAAGACAAAATCTGCTATGTTGAAATGAAATGCCTGGGTGACAGATGTTATCACATAATAGCATTTCAAAAGGAACGCTTGGACTTATTTTCATGCTTATTACTCTCAAAATTACACCTGAGGTGTTAGCATTGAGAGCCAGATTGAGACGGAGTGGTTCAATTATCCAAATATTTACATTATATCTTTTCTCACTATTTCTTTGTATCCCTTTCAGACATGAGGAGACAATTTTTGAGATGAAGGTTTTCTCAAATGATCTTTATAGAGCGCTAAAGAAGATTACCATACAACACAGTTGAAGGCTCCCTCGTGCATACCATTTGCCTTTCCTTGTCATAGCAGTGCAACGATGCAGTCTTACACAAAAGAGTGATGTAGTATTCTCTTCTCTTTTCATTTTAGTGTTGTATTTGATGTGAAACACACAAACCCTTCACAAGTAAATTTTATTTAACTGACTTTATTTCCAGGGCTGAAAAATTCTTATTTCCCAGGCTGAAAAATTCTTATTTCCCATCAAGGAAGTCGAATTTTCCACAATTGTTTATGTCTTTTCATGAAAAAAAGCATTAAAAAAATGTTCCATCAATTGCCAAAATTTCCTTCTATTTATTAAAATTTCCCAGAAAGGAGCCTCTTAGATTCCTGAATTACACCCATGTTTATTTCTCAAAGATGATGGATATTTACCCCAAAATTAAGCAGAATTTTTTCTTCTTTATGTTCTACATATTTGCTCTTTTCATATCAATTAAAAATGCATTGCATTAATTTCCATTAAAATGAAGTACAAAGTTTATGTACAATACCTCATAGGTTAACCTTTACACTAATATTTACTGTATGTTCCCAAACATTATGAAATATACTTATAAGGGGAATGTGGGGAGATTTATAACATTTAGTTCATGCTGAAAAGAAAGTTGGAGTGACTGCTTACTCTCTTTAACGTAAAGTGTGGTTAATATTACTCTCTTATTTTACTCCTTTAGAGCATTGTCTGGCAAGAAACATACTCATCAAAAACATGGTCCCATCCTTCAAAGGAGGATATTCTCCGAAGAACTGAAAAAATCTCCCTGATGTACATTTTTCTCTAATTTTTTCTCTTTTAGGTTAATAAGTCAATGTCGGGCAAAGAATGACATAAATGGGTCTTCTTATTGTCTTGACTCCTTTCATAACTTGTGAGGAATAAGAGATTTTTAAAGAAATAAGGTTATGTTTTGCAATCTTACAAGAAGCTGGATGAGCTAGGCACGCAACTCAGCAGACATCTCTCTATAGTATTCATGTCTTTCCTTCACATAAAAACACGAACAATGCCATGAAAAGAATACTTGGTTACCTTCTTTCTTTTTTTTCTTTAGTGTATTGCCCATTTCTTTTGCTTCTTTAGTATGCTGACAGACAAAAAAGAATTGTTGAAAAATATATTCCTTCAATGATGTTTCAAAAACTTGACAGATATTGCCAAGTAAAGATTCAGAAATCTCATTTTTTTTATTTTATGTATGTGTTTCTTATTTTTTTATGATGGGGTATTTTGTTCGTGTAAGCAAAACGAGTACTTATCTTTTCCTAGGTCGGCATGGGTAGTTATGTAGGCCTCCCCGCCCCACCCCCCACCCCCCCCCAAAATGCCCTCTTCCCCAAAAAAAATTTTGTCACCCAACACAGGATTTCTATTTTCCAATTTGGGATTTTTTAAAACACAAACTTGGCCACAGATAACAAAATTTTTAATGTAAGCCACCTTACACTGACAAAAATTTCACAAAGGGAAGCTTACCCTCTCCTCTTAAATGCCTCCTGGGACAGTCTACCTTCCCCTCCTCCTCTCCTCCATCCTACAGCCACTAAAAGATAATAAAGTAAAGTATTCCTTACCAAGATTAGCATCTGTGTAGTCTACAGTATATCCATCTAGTTGTAACATCTCATTAGGGTCAGCCTTCTTGTCACGATAGCTGCACATGGCAAAGGTATACTGGCTGACCTGCGATGAAACAAGTGTTACTTTCAAACAGCACATACAACATACAGATGAATGGTAGTCACCTAGGTATGTAATACCAATATTAGTTGACAAACATGGGTGAATATGATGAATTTATAATCTAAATATTACCATTAACTGCAACATGCATTGAAAAAGGCAGCTATTTGATTTGATTAAATATTTACAAACTGATCCATCAAGCAGAAAATGACGGAATTTTGTCAGTAAGTATTGGTCACCTGACTTACATAAACTTTCCTTCATATAGAAGAGGCAAATTTTATTACCTATCAAAATGCACAACAGATACTGTCACATGCTTATGTTTGAACAGTTTCAGTTTAATAAAGCTTCAACAAATCACTTCCTAATTTACATGTAAACTTCAAAAAAAAAAAAATAAATAAATAAATAAAAAAAAAATGAAAATACATGATATGACCTGTATGAACTGCAATTTTGAAAGATCTAAGTTTTCCCTTGCAGCCTTGTTTTACTTTTAAATCCAACTTATAGACAGACAAAGACACAATAAAACATGCGAGGAAGCTACTGTTACTACCAGATTGCATGTTCAAGGTGCTCACTGTCACAGAATGTAATCAAATTGAGGAACAACAAAGGCACATCCAAATACAATAGGAATCACTCACCTGAACTAAAACAAAAAATCTCTTTTTCCACTTTTTCCAGACTGTTTTGCCAAGACAATACATCCACCTGGAAAAATAGAGATACCAGCAAACAGTGTGAAAATTTCTGATTAAAGAAAATAATTTGAGCTGTCTTTCAACAGATGATATTGGAAAGTTACTTGTCTCACACTTAATCTAGCCACTGAACCTTGGTAATGCTATTTGCTTTAATGTGGTGTAATTATTCATGTTGATATTAATAGGAAATACATGTGAGAAGAGTGTTTGTGACACTAACCATACAAAAACTATGTCTTTTAACCTTCTTTGTTAATGTGCCCAAGTTTTCTGCACTTGCCTGTGCAAAATGTGAATTAGGATACCAAAATACTGTTTTACTGTTTAAGTGTGAGCAAATACTCCAATATAGAAATAAAAACAGTGTTTTATGAACAAGGATTCATTAAGATCCTACGCCTACCAAACAAAACAAGCCCCACCCCTACCCTACCCCTCCATTGATAAACAAAGTGTTTCACTAATATCCATTGCTAAGGTACAGAAATCATTATACAACCTTTCAATACACTTTACACCTTTTCATTAGCCAATTTATGTAGAGACATAGTTTTAACAGCTTTTAATACATTTTTATTACTTTCATAAGTAGCTGGTCAAAAAAAACCCAAAAGGGGTGGATAGCAGGGAGGGGGAGAAGAGTGAATAACAAATTGTATAACTAGTATTACTGTGCTCTAAATTACATCCAGTACAGTTTTCACAAAGATGGTGCCATACTGCAATCAGGGGGATGGGGGGAGGGGGTAGGAAGGCAGCACAACAAATGGTATTACCCTGCTCAGTAAGATGCATCCAATTTATGTTTTCACACAACTGGTGGAATACTTCAATCAGAGCATTTGTCACTTTTATGGCACAATAATTTTAAAGCGGAACAACACTTCAAGCATATGACAGTGTGGATCTTCATCAAAACTTGCTAAGAAAGAAAAATATTTATCAATATACTACAAACTTGATAGATGACAGAAGACAGTTTCTTAATCTGCCGTACTTTTACAACTAAGGACTTCCTCAGTTCTCAATTAGATTTCCGTGACAGCTTAAGATGAGATGGGGCAAAATTTATGATGTCTCCTTGTCTTGGAGAGCTGAATCGTTGGATTGAACAAATTTCATTCCTCACATAAAATTAACTGCCATTGCAAAATGCTTCAATTCAATAGCACAATAGATTGGTTGGCTGCTATAAATTTACATGGGCCAAGCTTTTGATTCAATCAAATGCCATGGTTACATTGCAACTCTAAATCTCTGTCTTGGAATATACAAAGGTAAATAGATCCATGTACATGAAGTTTTGCAGGTGGTTGGATGAAGTTGAAGACACAAAGAGATCTACTATTCACACTAACATTTATTCACCTATAAACCTATTTCATGGATGTCGCATTTCTAGTAGTGATGCAAAAAAGAAAAAAAAACTGCCATGTTGAGATGTAATGTATGAAGTAGAGTTAGTTACCTTGCACACAAACTGACCGATCATATCATGCATGAATACTGCTATATTTGTGTATCAGTATAGCATGTGCACCGCATAGTAACACTCCAACTACATCAACAATATGGCAATTTAAACAGAACATGGTGTCATGTAAAATGAGTCTATGTGGTGGGCATTTATACCAAAATGATGGGGCGGGGGGGGGGGGGGTGATGATATGTTTTGTGGAATGTCACATGATATCAGCTTATTTTAATTGTCAACCTAGACAGGGCAACTCAGTCATGTATGGTATGTTAATAGTAAGCGTGCATTCAATTCTATCGTAATGACAACCTGGCTGCCAAAATGTCCAACAAACCTACAAAAGTACAGTGCAGTGCCATTGGTGAAAAACTGTGATATATGGTCTGATGTACTTTAGTGTCCACCTAAAAGTTGTGTAAAAATGTCAGTACAAGTCAAGTCTATGCAGGCTTTGAGGAGTTCCTTTGTTTGCCAGTAAACTACAAAATATTTTTTCAGACATATGTAATTGGTTTTGTTTTTTTTCAAGACCATATACTTCCCCTTCCCCATACAAAACACTGTATGGTAAAATTTCTCAGCTTGAAACTTCTGATTATGCCTCAATTTTCACATTCTTTCCAAAATGGTTACCATGAGTTTATATTTTGACCCAACCTTTACGGATTTTACACAATTCATACTAATCTGAACAGTTTTGACATCAATATCTCCCTCAATTAACATCCTCAGCATCTGAGCGTAACCTAGCAGAGCCATTCAAATCACAAAACTGTCGAATTCCACCTAATTTAAGACCAATAAATGTTCATCCAACTGGAACTGCAGTCAGCAACTTAGACTTATTCTGGGGCAGGTGAGGGAACAGGCTTATATTTGAAGACAGTTTCATTACATTCATTACTACACGTCTGGTTGTGGGTACAATATAGTTCAGGGTATAGCTGCAACAAAACTTTCTGGGGAAGGGTAGAACCAAACTTTCAGGAGGGGTAAGGGTGGGGTGGGGTATTACTCCAAATTAATTTCCCAGAGCCTACAGAACATACTATCATGAACAACCACCTTGTGTCAAATCTATCTGCTAAATACAGTTGGTAAAGAGATTTACAGTGCAATGATTACTAGTAATTTTCAGACAAAAATCTCCTCAAAGTGCATTTTAACTTTATCCTAGCAGCTAGTCGTCTATACTTTATTCAACCTTAGCTAACACTGAAAGTCACTTTGGTTTGATCTTTTTGATCGTGTAAAGAACTTAAATCGTTTGCTTCTGCTTCTCCAGTTTCCTGACATTATCACTTAAATCTGCCTTACATGTAAATATTTTGTTCAAATGTCACCCGACACTAATTTATTCACATTTATTCAACAGGTCTCAAGCAGAGAGGCTGTGGTGAAACTCAAAAGGCTGTCTACAGTGATGTTAATCTTTGACTTGTATACAATTCCCTCACACCCCCACACTTTATTTACACCTACAAATGCAATTAACTGGTGCATCCAGACACTCTCACAAGTCCGTCGTCCCTCTAGATCTCTGCCATCTCAAATCTACAAAATGCTTTATCCATGCCCGTCTATATATAGAACTCTTTTACTAAATTGGAAAGAGTGCAGCTTAATAGGCCTCTGATGAAAAAAACAGGCACTACCACAGAGTAAAGAGGTTTTGACTGTAAACTTGTCTTTCCTAACAAACACTTAGAAAAAATGCAGACAGCACAGTTCGACAAGGAAAAGCTAAAAATTAACTGACTTCACAGTTGAAACTTCCTCCCCAAAATACCTCAAACTGACTTTATTACAACTGAATGTGCAGGTTTAATGTTAAGGAGACCAGATGTCAGGGGAATCTATTCTTTTACAGGGATTGTTTATTTTCTAAAAATAATGTCCAAACTTCTAGCACCATTCAGGGATTCTTGCATATTTTCACAGTGTAGTAACAAGTCACTCATATACTATATATTCAAATCAAACCAGTGATACTCAAAACTTGAGCCATTGTGCTATTTCCAGGGTCCATACACATGTTAATGTAACATTTTTGAGAAATTTTTAAGAAATTTTCCAGGTCACTCATTCCATCTTCCAGCTTCCATGACCTTCCAAGTAACATTTTCTGATTTTTTTCAAAAAAAATAAAAAAGTTTACAGGAAATTCAGAACACTTCCCACAAATCTTGACATCTTTTATGACGTTTACCTTCCCTACAAGTATACAGTATGGACAAATAACATAATGAGATGAGATAAAATAAACATTTTTTAAGTACTTTTTCTAGGATAAACCTGGAACATAGAAACAAAAAAAAAAAAAGAATAAATAAATAAATTTAAGGACTTCCAGGAACTTAAAAATGAACCAATCAATTCCATGGACTTTTCAAGTTTTTAGATGTGTACAAACCCTACATTTCTATGGGAGAAAATCCTACTGAATTGCACGAGTCAGATTATTTTGAAAGGTACCACCTGGAGTCATATGACATATATTCTGTATATATCCAAATGAAAGAAGTTTCATAACTTTGACAGATGGGTATGTCTGAATGGACAAAGGCAGTGACATTTGAAGTAATGGAACTTAGAAATTAAAAGGTTCAGGATTGAATCCTTTGCTAACTCATGCTAAGGTGGTGTAAACAATCTACGGTTTTTTTTCATCTGCACTTACCTATTTAATTGAAAAAAATTAACTTTGAATTAAAATGCTAAATTGGAAACCAATTACTTTGAAGTTGTACATCACAAAGCCCTCGCCTCACATTTGTGGCCGCACACTGTCTCAAGGCCTGATTATTTCATTACTCCCAAGCATCACATCAAAATACTGGTAAAATATTGCTTATTCCCCTTGTGGAAATAAATGCACAGGAAATAGGATGTGGACATAAAATGCAAGTATTTACCACAGAGGTAACTCCCAATATCTGTCCATGCAGTTTAATTCTTAGTTCAGAACTTTTCATGCCGCTTTCATGGAGCATAATCTTTTGAAATCTCTCATGGCTTAAGGATTGAACACTAAAAACTTAATGACTCTTAAATCACATTAATTTTGCTACAATTTTAGGATACAATAGGCACCTGTCTGCTAGTACAACCTAATTTGCTTTAAAGACTCCAACACAGTTCCTGCTTGGATTAAAAATACCCCTCACAAAACTCAAAATTAAAAAATATTCATGAATTTTCATTTGATTCTAGTAAATACTTTGAACCTTTTTCACAGGTAGGTTCTCAACATAATTCTCATCATGAACTTGCAGCATTAATACCATTTTACCCAGTGTTTGTTCTAAGGTACAATTTTTTGGCACTTTTTAAATATACTGGCACCATTAAACCTACCCACAATGCTTCATGTTTTGAGGTTTGTCCATTCGTATTGCTAGCTTGATTTTAATGGTATCTTGGAACTGCTTCGGTGTTGACATCTTATGCCACTCCGGTGTCTTTGGGCTATTAGGTGTCGGTTTTATCAATACCTGCATTTCCATGACAGAAAAGTTACAAAACTTACAAAACAGATATTGCTACTAAGAAAGTGGTTTTATATTTGTGAAAGAATCAGATTTCAATACACAAACAAAAACTGAAAGTAAAGAACTTTGCATGCTAGTGTCTCCACAATGGAACATGACAGAAAATTGCACAAAGCACAGTGAGGGTGTGCATAAGATTTCCTTTGGATAAGAATTCCATTTAAACATTTTAAGAAACTAAAACAGTTGAATTATTCTGTGATGGATAACTGACATAGCAGATTAAACTAATGCCCTCTTGTGAAAAAAATATCCATCCGTACACTGCACGTGTTTTGTTGTTTACCTGCAGAGAAGATACAAGGAACTTGTTATATTTCAAGGTGGTTTCTCAATATTTTTTCTTCATTTCCACAAATTTAATTATGGAGCAATATGTGGAGAAACTTACTTCAAAAGATTAATCAAAAGTTTTTCAGTGTTGCAGGAATCCTATTACTACAGTGTCTTTTAAACAAGGCCTTGGTAATGAATTAGATCAGAGAAATGATCACTTAATCATGAAAGTAAATAGAATCATAAATAGAAATGCTTGAAGGCAGGCCCAGAGCTACACAAACACCATCCAACGATGATCGCAAACAGCATTTTCTATCCACTGTGGCTCTGTAATCATTACAGACAAATGAACAGCTGGCCTAACTAATGTAGAAAAGCAACATCCACTTGGGTGACTTTCCCAAGTCAACACCCACCCCTCTATCTAAAACAGGAAGACAGAACCCCGCCCCCCCCTTCCAAATGCTCCTTTCAAGTATACACTGTACAGGTTTTACTCTTTTTAACCATCCACTTTAAGGAAAATAATGATATAGGGTTTTAAAACTGTTAAAGAGCTCCTACCCCTCGACCATGGTCCCAAACATAAATGTAAAATTCTATACTAGATTGCAGGCTTCAGTTCTATAAGTCAAATGGACACAGCAGAGATCCTATTACAACACATAATACTACTAGACCAGGAAGTAGTGATACCTGTTTGGACTCAAATCTCCTTTACCAGGAAAGACAAATTATTCTGTTGGTCTAAGTAAACAGAATCTAAAACCCTCCTGTTTTGGCAAATAGACATTAATTAGGTAGCACAAACTCAAGAAGTCACAATGTTTGATCTAGCAGCAATTAGTGGGTTCTGATAACTGGCTGACACATAAAGTCACCTCATCGGACCATTTGATTATGGAACCACAAACATTAGATAATCACACTTACCTTCCCTAATAAAGTGTCATCAATGCTAAGCACACCTGTGTTTTCTGTAAAGAGTTTAACTTTGACGACTGGAAGAGGATGCGTGGTTGTGAAATCACCTTGTGTGTCCCATCTGTTGACAAAGCAAAAATTACTTTACATGTCGACTTATTTTTTCAGGAATGTCTATCTCTGCAGAGTTTTACCATGTACTGTGGTTTCTTTGCAGGATAAATAGCAACTAAAACATCTTAAAAAAGTATACAATTAAGGACAGATTAAAAGAAACCAGACATTTCTAGCAGTAAGGCTCTG
>WURT03133096.1:0-11443 GCA_009936505.3 Holothuria glaberrima | reverse complement strand
ATATGGAGAAAAAGAAGCAACAATTTCTTCATCGAACCGGCTCATTATCGAACGATAAGCCTTGCCTACATTGCAACGTTTTGTATTGCTGCATATTCATTTAGTTAGAGCGATTACATGCATGGGGTCATATTTCCACTCATTACGCAATACATGTTGACCTTGCTAACCCTGTGTTTCATGCTCACAAGCTACCACAGCAGTTTCCGTACGGCCAGTGCTGTACTGAGGGTTATTGCAGTTTACCCAGGGAAATGCAGTGTCATCTTCCTGGTTCACCATGCTGTTCACCTCTCACACAGTGAGCATTACTCACCTGTTCATATGACGGTTTTACTTTATGTACTAAGGACTTGAACATAATGTTTTTGCGACATACGTAGCATCACAGGTTCATAAAATTTTTGTTTCCTACTAGGGCCTAAACCAATAGTAGCAGTTACGCACCAAGGATCTCTTTTAAATCTTACTGTTTCGAAAGCGAAGCAACTTGATAAGGGCCAAAGGCTACAATTCAAATTACAGTAACTATAACTTTGTGAATAGTATACCAGGGAGGTGGTAAGAACCCCTTAGTATACTAACTGTTGTTTGGTTCAGACAGTGTAGTAATTCTCAGTAGTTTGTAATATACGAACATTTTGTACGTACTGTGGAAGGTGTCTGTTATTGTCTGATGTAGCGTAATAAAAGGGATTTGATTGGTGGATTTCAAATCAGAGGTAACAGAGGTGTGGTTTTACATGCATAATTGTTTGGGTGAACAAATTTGTCAGTTGTCACAGAAAGGTTAATTACTTGTTAATTAGTGCTCACTGGGTAGAAATTTTTTTCCCAGTTACGGTACCTCTCTTTCATCGAACGGGATCCAATCATATCTAAAAGAGGATAGGTTAAATAAAAAGCCTCACAAACTCGATATTTCCCTTTAAGAAGAAAAATTATCAAATGAGTTTCACTCAGTGCCACTTGGCATAAATCCTCACCCCATAAGAGGTAGTTGGCATGGCCTTATCTTCTTTTAAGTATTCTTCCGCAGTTGGAGTCTGGTGTTTCTTCTTTTTAGGGATTGGTGGGGGTTGATCAACCTGAGGATAAAGTTAATGGATATAGGTCATGCTGACTGGATTACGAATAATGCTGGTTTGGCAGACAATATACACTCTGTATGACACTAGTTTTAATTTCTTTGACCACATTATATTGTGTGGCTAATACAACTGGTTGTGCTACTAAGGGACAAGGCCATATATTAAATTGTATCCAGTTTCTGGAATCTGGATAAAGTAGAGCAGTATTAATTTAATGTAACAGTTATGGTGAAAATACTTAAATATCAGCAGACAAATTGGAAATTGTTACCAGTGGGAAGACATGTACAATATATGCAATACTTTATCCATTAAATAACTGCAATAAATTTAATTTTCATACAAGCTGATTCATTTTTAAACAGAATAGTGACAATTGTAAAAGCCAGGTGTTTCATTTATGCTTAAAATATTTAAGTTTAATGTTACTTATTTTTACCAGTAAAGTTCATTTGACTATTCAGTGACTCTCCTTACTCTTTTTGCAATTATTGGATGTATATTGTTTGCATTCTAAAATCAGATAAAAGAATCTGAAATAAAGTTTATGGAACAGATCTGAAACTGAAATTTAACTTCCACTAACCTCCTCTCACAAAAAAAGGGAGAAAAAGAAAAAAAAAAAAAAATTACCATATCGTCATCTTTTGTGATTTGATCTTGTTCACACACATCTTTAGATTGTACCCTCTGTTTCTTCTTTCTGACTATTGGTGTTGCCTGATCAGTCTATTAGACAAGGGGGGAAAAAACGGCTAAATCATGAGCTATGGTGGTGAATGCAACACATACAACATTGTTTTCATTGAAATACAATTGTCAACCAAGATAAACCTCAGGCATTGGCCTCAGTCAGTGGGGGACAGGGAGACATGTTCCCCACTTTTGAAATTGGGGGGCCTTTCCCTTCACTTTTTCCCCAGAACCCTTACAAAAACTGCAGGCACATGGTTTGATTTCATAGCATGCAATAAAGCTGATTCAATTAAATCAAACTTGCAAATGATGGAGAATGCTAGATATAATGGATTAAAATTGTGGGAAAATGCCTCCAATTACACCATAAATCATTATGTCTTGGAATATTTCCATTAAACTTCAGTGAGCCCCAGATCCCTCACTAATAGAATTTCACTCTTTGTGTTTAAAATATTTCTGGTCAAGGTAATGTTCCCCCTCCCCACTTTTGAGAAGCTGTTGGCACTCTTGACTTCAGGAGACTTTTTATGACATTTTGTTAAATGAAGAGAGTAATTTGCAGCGGTCATACTAAATGTAGCCCGGCTAACCCAGCTCGCCCGACCTACCTAAACGTAGCCCGGCTATCCATTTACGTACAAATCATCCGTGAATAAGCTGTAACAGCAAATCGGCATAAATCACACTCATACGTAATATTATGCAAACAAATTTGTCCAAACAAACGCCAATTACTGCATTTGTTGAGTTTAAGCCCCATTTACACCATCATACATTTGTTCAAAACTTCATCATACATTTGTATGGTAAGCCATTTGTATGGCTAGACACTGAGTGTCTCCCAATTGGCGCAGGCTGTGCCAGGGACTTATATCTTAGACATGTGCACTGTCTCCCAATGGCATAGGCTGTGCCAGTGCCTATATCTTAGACAGTGCACTGTCTCCCAATGGTATAGGCTTTGCCGGGGCCCATATCTTAGACAGTGTCTCCCAATGGCATTTTTGTGGCATTTGTTGCCAGCACTGAATCAGCGAGTAGTATAACTTTCTTGAGAGCCAAAAGATCAGCCCATGCCTCTAATTTTAAAAATGTTTGTGCCGGTTTTGATGTGGCACTTTATACTAAGCTATACCTGTGTGGCCCTGTTTTGTCACAGTCTTTCTCACAAGCTTATCTTTGAACGCTGACTCTAACTTCACTTGAAACATGCCCCCTCACTCATTCTATAACTTCTTCTGTTCAAAAAATGAAAACAAAATCGTAGCGGGGTTCACTGCATTATTGAAACCCCTGACAACTCCCTGTTGATACTGAGGTACTTTCATGTCACTTCCTTAGGCAGTCAAGTCTACGTTCATTACGATGCTTCCACAATGTACATTCATGTATAGCCGGGCTAAGTTTAGGTATAGCCGGGCGAACCAGGTGAGCGGGGCTATAATTAGTAGGACCCATTTGCAGAGTCATACGGATATAAGTTAAATGAATCAGAGTTTCACACATGTTCAATGATAGCAGTTTCCTAACATGTTTCATGGCATTTTGTGTAATGGGATGAAGAGATAATAATTTAAATAGTCCTTTTATACCTTTTAATGATTTGTTTCAATTAAATTAAAGCTTTCACACATGTTCAATTGTTACAAAACTTACAGCCAAGTAGAGAATGAAAATCTGTACTATACATGTTAGCGAGTAATTATGACATAACAATATAAACTATCGCACCTGTCACTAATCCCTCATTACTTTCAACATATTTAACACTTTTGTTTCAATTTACTGTCCATTGATGACTGAAAAAGGGGTCAATGTGGCTTATCAAGCATGGTGTGTACTGCATGACAGCAGCTACCTACTTGCGACAGTAACTAGAGTACAAGTGATTCTAGTTCATCAGTTAATGATTGGGCAAGTGTTTTATTACACACAGCTGTTCAAGAGGAAGGTATGAAAGGGATGAGGGGTGAGAAAACTAAGAATTTCCAAACATAAACTCACCTGCTGTGGTGCTGGATCTTCTGGTGTGCAAGATCTCACAGCTGTGTCTGGTGTAAGAGGGACACTGGTGTTCAGCTGTAAAAAAGGAATATAGAAACACATACTTTAATATTATCACAACTTCAACTAAATTTTGTTAAAAAAATAAACATAACAATTACACCCTTAAATGAAAACATTCAACTTAGAAAAGTCATCATTGCCACATGAATGTATACTTATAAAGTGATATGAATAAAATCTACATTCTGAAAAAGAATGAAGTGCTGGAAAAATTTTTAAAAGGAAAATTTTGAAAAACCTGTACCATCTCAGGTTTCTATGAACCAACTATTTTTTAAAACATTGTGTACTTTAAAAGATAATGTAGGTAAGATCCATGTGAACTGACTTGTATAAAATAATGGTTTAACTGTAAAGCCGAAAAGCTGTTGGGAGGATATCAGGGGTATGAACTGAGGGTTCTGAAAATTGTATTTGAAAACATAGATTGAATGATAAACAATATGTCTACTCCAGGCTGCTGTTATTACCTTGGTGTTGTTTGGGAATGTTTCCCTGTTGTTATAGACCATTGCAGCTTCATTTGCCAAGATAGTTGTATGCTACCAAACAAAATAAAATGTAAATACAAATATATGAATCTGATAGCAAATTAATCATATAAATTTAAGACTAATTATCATTTTGTAATGTACAAACTGATACTTTATTCTATAAGCATCAATCGTTCAAAATAGCCAGGTGGAAAAGCCAAAGGTGTTCCTAGGAAACATGTCAGTCACAGTACCTTGATGTTTACTGAAAAAGACAATGTGCCCTGTTTTCACATGTGTGTATTGAAGAGCAGTAGCCATCTTGCATAATGTCAAACAGCTCCTGGATTTTTCTGGTTCTAGTTTGCCAACTATTGGTTATATCAGTGCTTTACTACACAGTTATATTGGTTCAAGAAATATGATAGCAAGAAGTTTAAATGGACTCATTGTACATCATGAGAAATAATATGAGAAACACAGGCTATTACCAATGGTGCTGGAAACGACTGGCTGACTTCCTCTGTTGAGTTCCTCTCACCTACGGAGTAGGTGTTCACCTACACAAAAAGAAGCCATTAAGAGCAAATGTTTCATAATTGTAACAAAACATATTGCATTATTTTCTCATTTTGCTTTTGACCTAAAACTAAATTTTAACTCTTGCTCCCATATTTCAAATGGATGGCATTTTTTTCATTCTAACATCAATACATTTTTTATATTTTAGTAAGAGCTATCTCTGACTAATGTCATTATTTCATACGAAGGCCAATTATACAGCAATCAATGAGTACATGATGGCCAATCCAGCCAATTAAAGAATAGTCCTAAAATTCACTGGTTCAATTGTTTGGGTTCAGGTATTTGACTATCCTATTTTTTATTGCCTTTGTTGCTACTTTTACCTGTTCCGAACCTGTTTCTGCTTGTGCATTTATATATTTATTATTTTTACACTTGTAAGAATTTATTTCAATTTGTGAGCATTCAACTACCCTTTTTGGGATTAAATGAAGTTGAGCCTGAACCTGGATTAATAAGTGACCCAGGCACTGTATGATTCATTGTAGACACATCTGCTCTTATACTGACCAACTGTACCAGCTATATATATCTAAAGTGTGCATTATGTATGCTTTTTTTGTATTGTTGTATTTACTTTTGGAAGGTCAGTTTGTACAGTAGAGCATTTAATAAGACTAATGTTACAAACTCAGGTACATCATCAAACCTCATCATTCCCGGAATGATGAGATTTGATGATCTGGGCCAGACATTTGAAATTCTCCAAACTTAGCAAGGTGTAGCTCCTCCCATAACTGTGATGTATGATATGCTCCTCCTTGTGCAGACACAGATTTTTTTATGCCATGTCCTGGTGACCATACAAGGCAATAATGTGTAATGTACCTCAACATCAGGTAATCCATTCTTGGCTGCCATCTTGCCTGAAATGTCACCCAGAGTAATGGTACCAAGATCCTTTGGACAAAACAAACACAAATGACTAGATACAAATGAAGTGACCTTGATGGTTTTCAAAGGGAACCATTCATTGTGTATTCAAAGTAAAAAACATATTCATCCAAACCATTAATTAGCATGGTTTCACATTTAAACAATGATCTAAAACTATAATAAAAGTAGCAGGACAATCACAGCTACAGTGTTATTCTTCATATCAAAACTTTTCACCATATTTAGAGCAGTGTGAGCTACCTGTGAACTTTCAGCATGATTCCCACAGACACATTCTAAAGCCGAATGCACACAGATGACAGAAACGCTAAACACGAAACAGAAAACAAGTTTTCGCACTGACGTCCATGTGCATTGGACGAAAACCAAAATTAGCATTTACCTCTGAAACACATGTTTAGCTAAACACTTGTTTCATGAATCAAGCAGTGCTTGTTTTGCAAAAACACGAAACATGTTTTCTGTCTCGTGTTTTGCATTTCCTGTCTTCCGTGTGCATTTGGCTTGAAGTGAAACTTTTCCTAGGTCTTAGCATGGTTTCACGTTTAAAACAATGATCTAAAACTACGACAAAAGAAGCAAGACAGTGTAATTTGTTTAAGACTGCAGTTGTAAATGAAGGACACACATAAGTAACATTCTATAAATGGTTGTATACAGTTACCTCTTGTTATCAGAAACATTGAAATTTGAAAGGCACTATTTTAATCTTCCTGGGTTATAAAAGCATTTTGCCAGTAGCCATATCAAGCATCCCATATAATAAAAACCTACCTCATCAGACTCTGATTCTGATGATGGGTACATTCGTTCAGGGTTTCTGACAGATGGAATCACTTGAACAGGAAAGATTTCCTGAAAAATAATTCCAAGTATTAATCAGGCGAACAAATCAAATAGAAAAAGTTTGACGCATCATTTCCTAAGATGATCCATATGTGAATTTAAAAATAAAAAAAAATTGATGTGTTTACTATGAAAATTAAACTAAAGTTTTTATTTTTTTTGAATCAAACATACTGAAAACCTGCCAAGTACCTTTTCCAGTTCAAGGTATGCATTGGTCTTAGGCTGCTTAGTTTGAATATTTGCAGCTTGGACAGAACCGGTAGTATTGTCCTGAAATAAAAGAGAGAGAAGAGAACTGTAACTTAAGTTCCTTAAACATGACTTCCTGACGAGAAAAAAATTAATGTGAGTGGTGTTACATAGGGTGGTGAAATAATAGTCTGTATGGTTAATGGGTCATTATTAGTATAAACATTTATTGACAGTCTATAAACAAAACTTAAGTAATGTCCAATACTAGTACCTCTTCTGGTTCAAGGAATGAGTAGGTGTGGCGCTTGGCTGGAGTCTTTGCAGCTTGAATGGACATGGGAGTGATGTTCTGGAACAAAACAAGCTGTAAAAGGTAACTTTTATTGAAAATTCAAGTTATGTGTGAGCTTTTCCACAGGGGATGGTAAAAGGAGCAATGTATGTCAAATGGATTAATTCTTCACATGAGTATATTATTTATTACAAAACTGTGCGATTTTTATTACTTGTACCAGTACCTCTCCTTCTTCGAAGCTTGGGTAGGTGCAATGCTGGGCTAAGGTCTTTGTAGCTTGGAGGGACCTGAAGGTATTGTCCTGAAAGAAAAAAAAAATACTAATAGTCCATAATTTTGTAATTATTAAATGAAATACTTTTATCGTGAACAGCCAAATTTAAAATGGCTTCAGCTCCACAAGGAGGTCAAAGAAAGATGTGTAAAGTGCACTACCTCTTCTGTTTCAATGTAATGAGCTGTCCTAGGCTGCGGTTCTTTAGTATTTGCAACTTGAATAGAATTAGAAGTGTTGTTCTGAAAGTAGAAGGAAAAAAGTTAATGTTTAAATTTTAATAGTGACATCAAGAAAATAAAAAGCATGAGTTGAGAGGTGTTGACTACAACAAGTGTTGACTACAACAAAAGTTATATGATGTCAAATTTGCTTAAACATTGGCATTACATTCAAAATGATTCAGAGTTGTCAGCATCTCATGAAAAAACAATTCCTTGATGTTCCTCTTTTTAATCTTTTAATTTTTTGATTTCCATGATACTTATTTTAGCCTATGTCAACTTTGATACATTAAAACCAGAATGCCAAAAGGCTTTCAGTGTTTGCTTGCTACCTCTGGGATACAGTATGAAAAATAGTACATTGGTTTCAAATTTAACAGTTTCATTATGGAGTTAAAAATGTACTGTGTTGACATTTATGAGTAGAATGAATTAGGTCCATGGAGAAATCGAACAGATTGATATCATGATAGGATGGTTCAGATTTGCCAAGGTTTCCTAGTTCTCAAGTGAAATGTTCACAACATATTGACCTTTTGACCTCAGGTGACTGAAACGAGCAATGACCTCTAAAATAAACATGAGGGATTATATCCACTTGACAGGGTTCATCCACAGAACACGTATGGGATGCTGGATCTTTAGTGCATGTTATCCTTCTTGAGAAATCATGTTTAACCCTTTTCAATGTTTTCACATTTTGACTTCCGTTGAACCCAAATGACCTTTGACAACCAAAACAGATAATCCACAAGCTGATCTATCTAGGTTAAATTCTTAATGTACAGTGTTTTCAAATTTTGACCTTTTGACCACTGGTGACCCAAAACAACCTTTGACCTCCACCAAAAAAGTTAGGAACTATCTACTCCACATGGCAAGATATGCATACCGAGTATGAGATCCCTCATAGTTATCCTTCTAATGATATTGTGTTTATGAGTACATTTCAAGGTTTTCACTCTTTAACCTCTGTTGACTACACAATGGGGGATCAAGGTGACCCTAGATCAAAGCAAACTATTTACTTCCGGAGCGCAGCTTGTAATTCAGTCTCCTGCCACACAAACTTGTGCAAACAAACAAGACCTGCAGACACAATTTCAAGGATGCAACTTCCTGTTGCAGTTGAACCGGAGAAGGCAATCAGATCTCGCGCAGGGGATCAAATGGGAATGCTCTTGCGGTTAGTCACAAACTTTTCCAGGTGACCGAGCTTGGGCGATCAGCATGGGGGGTTCAAGTGGGAACATGGCCTTTGTGATATTAAAAGCTTTCAAAGGACGACTCTTTGACAAGATAGAACAAGACCTCTTTTGATTAAGAAGTGGTAACACGACTTTTTAGAAAAGTGTTACTGTGCAATACACAGCATGCTTCATAAGGTCAATTCACTGGCTCCTCCATCAACCATTCCTGAATAGTATGTGATCTGGGATTGCACCAGTCAGATTTTTGAATAGGACTGCATATCAAACACCAATGACTGAAAATGTAGTCCCTTTAAATAAATTAATAAACAGTTACCCATCACTGGGACCAAAAATTAAACTTCCTATTAGAGAGTTATAACTTTTATTTATAAAATGTGAACCCCATATCCAATGTACAATATTTTGCTGTAGCAGAGTACAGCAGTATAATTTTCAGCAAGAGTGTATTAAACAGCATACTTGGCTAATGGGGTTATTTCCGACATGATTACTGTTGTAAATTAACAAGGCTTCATACAAAGTTTTGTATAATTTTAGTGTAAATACCTCTTCTGGTTCTATATGCTGGTAGATATTTTGCTGACCTACAGTCTTTTCAGTGTGGAATGGACCAGTAGAGTCATCCTGAAAAAAAGGAGAAAATCTTTCCTTTAATCCACCATCTATTTTGAATTTCTTACATCTTTTCATCCTTCTCACTTTTCTAAGACAGAGCTAACCAAAAGTGGTATTACTCTTTGCAATATAGTAACCTAAATAATGAGATGCAAGTGTCACCAACTGGAGGAAAAGGGTGGGCATTGATTTTTTGGAACAGAGTCCTATTTGTCCAAAAACTGACCAGAGAATACAACTTTTAAACAAAAAATACACAATTTCACTTAAATCAATTACATATTTAAAGGTATTACCAATTGAAGAAGCCGTGTATTCATCCCACACACCCTGCTTATCAATGTTGCAGGATCACATATGCATTACAATAAGCATGCTGTTCCATAGCACCCAAACAAGTAAATGGGGCTTTCTGACTAAAATTTATATTGTTAGCAATTGCCTCACCCTCCCTCCACCCCATACCCTCCCTCTACCCTGCCCCCCCCCCCAAAAAAAAAAAAGACTGTACCATGCTTTTATATCAATAATACCTTTTGAGAACTGGGAAACAGGTGTATTGATTCAACATAGGTCAGAGCTGTAGAATCATTCTCTTTCTCTGAGACAATGTTGCTCTATGAAAAAACAAAGAAGCTCTAGAATTAGAACTACTATCATAAAAAGTCTGGAAGCATACTGAATACTACATGGAACATAGTATATTAACAGATGAACATACGTGAAATTCAGAATTAGTGTTGATGTTGAAACGAATCTTGACCATTATGACAATTATATATTAATGATATAGTTTGAATGTAAGTTTCAACATCTGTCATCCACCAACCAACCTCTGGTTGTTCATATAGAGTGACTGACTGCATTTATAAAGTAACTGCATATATCAAGTGACTGCATGAACTATAAAGTGACTGCATGTATGAAGTAACTGCATGCATAAAGTGACTGCATGTAGGAAGTGACTGCAAGAACTAAGTGAATGCATGTATGAAGTGACTGCACGAACTAAGTGACTGTATGTATGAAGTGATTGCATGTAATGCATATATATGGAGTGTATGAAGTGACTGCATATATGAAATGAATGCATATGAAGTGATTTCATGAAGGAAGTTACTGTATTTATGGAATCAAGAAAGCAAAACTTCACAAAGGAACTTACAATTTGGTTGCACAAATTATTAATGCTACCTTCTGAATTCAGAAAAGAGCACCAGGTAGGTAAATTAACATTCTGCACAGTACTAGTAGATATTAATTTTATCATACTGACAATGTAACTTACAATGGTTGGAATTTTGCCTTGGCCTGTGTTCTTTTTGGCCCTTTCATCTTTGGTCATAAAGACATCATAAAATCCTCCTTCAAATTTTTGGGACTCTACGTCACTCACATATTCAAAGGGGACAGCATCGACCTGAAAAAAACAAAAGGAAAGTATGAGTATTATCATAAAGTATTCTAACAAAAGGCAATAAAATAAAATAAAATAAAATAAAATAAAATAAAATAAAATAACATGATTCCTAACTTTCATGAATGATGTTTTGTTCACTCATATTACTGTATATTATTGTATATGTATATATTATTGTACATAAGTGATAACATCCATGAGATTTGTTCAGCTAAAGCAAATTTTTTTCAGATTGGTAATAAAATGTTTCGCTTTGCATTTATTTGACTTTCTTTGCTATAGAGTGAAGTTTGATTAAGTGTGCAAAAACCTTGTTACACATTCTTTTCCAAAAGTAATTTTTTCATTTATTTTCAACCTTTATGTGAACTCGTCTGCTTACTTCACTTTATCATATGTGTATTGTATTGTATAGGACATGAATTTCATGACGAAAACTCACTTGAAAGAACAATAAAGAGGAAAAAATAAAAAATAAAATAAAAATAAAATAAAATAAAATAAAATAAAATAAAATAAAATAAAATAAAATAAAATAAAATAAAATA
>WURT03133085.1:0-11444 GCA_009936505.3 Holothuria glaberrima | reverse complement strand
AAAAATTGAAAAATGACACGGTGGAAAGCAAGCGATATGAGGGCTGAGTGAAACTGGTAAAAAGCAAGTTCAAAAGGTGTACTTATTTTGCTGAATCATCCCCGCGGGGCCTTATGCATGGTCCCCTCATCGGCTGAAAACCACTCAAATCTTCATCTATGAGCTGAAGAAACACCATCATGGCCATAGCCTTGTTCCGTTCACTCTTGAGGCTTTCCACAAATTTCACGTCTCTGTAAGGCAAGCGGAGGGCGGGAAATTACCGCCAGAGAAGGGGAACTTTTCTCGCACTTAGCGCGCACGTTCATTTCTTTAAGCTATGATCCGTGTGTATGGGGCCCGCTTGAGATATCATCCCCTGTGGTTCCCGCAAACAGGCCTCAGCTGAAAATTTCAGCTGAGTCCAGTTCAAATTTGGATTGGACTTGAACTAGATTTGCCCATATTTGAACTGGATCCAACGGGACTCAAAGAGACTTCAACTAGACTTCAACTAGACTGGACTGGAACCAGTTAATTTTAACAGGACTCTCCCTATTATCATGATTTCATGACGAGATTGCTTAAGGGACTGAGCTGGACTTTAACTGGGCTTGTTCCTGTAGTGGCAGATCAAATCTACTATTTCAAGAAAGCGAGAACCATATTGCGCAGCGGAATTTCTCTAAAGCAACTAAATTTGCTGGAAGTTTTCTAAACTTTCAACTTAAAACTGCCTTTATTTGAACTAGTAGGCAATTAGTGGAGAATTGGTTCTGTTATTAAAGTCCTTTTGAATTGGTCCTGTAAAGGCCAGTTGAACTTTTCACGATCAAGTCCTATTGCACCGTAAAGTCCACTGATCACAGTCAAATTTTATCGAACGGGTCCTGCAAGTAAAGTTAAGTTGTACTGATCAAAACGAAATCCAATTGAACTGGTCCAGTATAAGTCCAGTTGAACCGAAAACAAGCGTGTTTTGGGTTTGTTGCGAGTGAATGTTTTGAAAATGTTTTTTGGGAAAGTTGCTCGTGCATACAGGCCTTTACCTAGAGTCCAATTGAACTGATCCAGGATGTCCACTTAAACTGGTCCAATAAAATACAGTTGAACTGGCCCTGTTAAGTCCAGTTGAACCAGTAGCGGCGTAATCTAACACCACTTAACATGTTCATCATCGGAAAGCGCCCTTAGTTTACCTTTGTATTATAACCTTTTATCTGTTCAGCACGCCTGAACTTTCTGCACACTTCGACTTTCGACTTCATCCGCTCAACGCATCAACATTAATCGCTTAAACATAAATAGCATTCTTTCGCCTTTATTCTTTCGATGATCGGATATTTTCAGTGTTATTGGAAAACGTCATTACGTCATTTCTGTCTCGATATTTATTCTCCTTAAATTACGTTCGCCCGAATACGACTTTTTATTGGAATTCGGAATTCTCTAACTTTATAACTTCGACGAGCTAAACTTTCACCATTATCAAGGATATCATTTGCTCGCATTGTGAATGGAATTCTATGTGGATTTAATTAGCTCTTCATATCGTGTATATTTATCTTCGGAGTGGGAACTACATCGTACTCCTAACTCGACGAACCTGCTGGAGGACCAGAGTTTTATGCTGGGCAAGAAATCGGTGAGTAATTCTAATTTCCGTTCGAATTTAGTTACCCACCAAAATCCCATCCAGAAACGTCCAGTTGAATTCAACTGGTTTTACCTAATTTGCATAATCGAGCGAAAATGCATTTTATCAGATCAGACCTTTTGTAGGACTCGATGTTTTGTCACGGTTTATACATATTTTTGCAAATTTATTCCCAACTTGAAATCTACAGTTAATACGCTTTAATAGTTTATAGCAGGATGATCCCTTCATTGAATTGTTTTCATCATTTTTGACTTGTGATTTAAATCTATTAGTAAATTAATAAGTCCTGATTACTAATTTACCAGTTCATGTAAGGAGCTGAAAGTTTTGGACTTGCTTCAAATATATTTTCAAGTAGGCTACACCGGCATTACATCTGGATTGCACCCTTCTGCACGCCACACCGCGGCATTCGCAGTAATAAATTTCAAGGTGGTTTAATTGTTAAAAGGGACTTTATGTGCGTTTACCAGTTGACTTCTCAACTGGACATGCCCAATTTCCAGGACAGTCCCGCCAGTTGAAATGGTGGCCAGTTACAGTGATCGAGTACGGCGCGTCCAGTTAATTGGGTCCACAAGTTGAACAGGGTTCTAGCCAGGTTATTCAAACTCAGTGGGTGCTGCACCCAGTTTGAATTTACTTTTTTGAGTCAGCACCCACTTTGAAATTTCCCCACCCAGTTTGAATGTCACTGCCGGCCAGTTTGAATTTTCATCGCACACCTAACTGTAAGCATGCACTAGTATCAGACATATATAACATTCAAGTTGGAAACAACTAAAAATCATCATGCAACTGCACACAGACAATGTAATTTAGTTCTTGAGATATCATGGCAAAGATCACACGAGAATGATGCGATGTCGATTAACTCCCACCTTGTTTGACATTTTTCCTAGCTAGAACCCTGAAATGAACAATGCAGTTTAACTTGACTTTTCAACTGGACATGCCCAATTTTCAGAACAGTCCAGTCGAAATGAACGTACGTCAGTTCAACTGGTCCAGTTCAGTCCAGTTCAACTGGACCCAACTGGAATTTTCAGCTGGGCCCGGGCCATGTTTGTTTGCACCACTATAGCCTAGCTACTGTACCAAAATACAGTCTTCTTAGGTCGGTGCGCATGCCCACCTTTGCGGTACCGGACCCAATGTCAGAATTATTGGCCACGGGTCTGCTCTATATATATCCGGTTTCACCAGGATCAATGTCAACATAGTTCCCCCTCCCCCCAAAAAAGGAATGTCCCTACAACCGCGAGAACTGGGAGTAAACAGTAGAGTAGTGACGTCATTCTGCTAGCTCCCATTATTCCGTGGGTGTATATAGAGTCTAAATGCTGCAGGTATTAGGTCGTTCACGCTTACGTCACTGGTTGGCATTGGTTGGCATACAGCATGCGCAAAAACACATGCGTGTTTGTTAGGTGTTGCGCGTGTAAACGCTTGTGCGATTGTACGCAGAAAGTAGACGAATTGGAATCTACTTTGCATTGTGACGACAGTGTAAGCGCTCCTTACAAACTCTTTTACCGACACGCAGTGACGTCTTTGTTTGTAAACAGTGACTTTACCCCAATGATGTGCATGCTAACGCGCACAAGTGCGTGTTAGCGCCGAAGGCGCTAGATGCCTGACTCTGCCGTAGAACATGAAGCCACACTGTATGAGCTGTAATACCGTAACGGCAAACGCGTTCCTTTTTGGTGACGTCACAATACAGTTTTCATTACGTGTGTTTGAGGTTGCTGAACTATCTCTCCGGATGAGATAGAGAAATTCACTGCAAAAGATAAGTTTACTCCGAATCGATCTGAACAAAACCTTTTGCATGTGAAACATATAATTTGCCTGACGCTTTTGCTCACTTATTAATCTTATTTTGACACACGGTGCTTTATTAAACATACCGTTGATAGTGGTTTCGCGGAATTGCTTTGCCGTATTACAAGTGTCATGGCGGCCCCCATGCAGGCTTCAACCGATACCAAGAAAGCAATGGCTGTATTACGTTACTGCGTAAAAGTCAGGCATCTAGCGCTTTCGGCGCTAACACGCACTTGTGCGCGTTAGCATGCACATCATTGCTTTACCCGCAAAAAAGCAAAAAAAAAACTTGCTCGCACGACCCATTTTTCCCCTAGGACGGCTGGGGTAACTTGTTTTTTCGAAATAGTTAAAATTGGTTCAAAATCAAGGTTAGGTGCATTGTCTAATGCTAGGGTTTCGTAGACCAAGGATATTTGGCCTGTTCTTTCAGATAATCTTCTGTCAGAATTACAAAAAAAAGGTCGAAAAGCTGTCACTTTGGAATTAGGGGTGTGGCCTATTTCCAAGAAGCTGATTCGTCCATTGGCAACCGTCCAGGCCTAGGGAAAAAAATTACGCTACCCGCACATTAGTTAGGGTAACCCAAGCTCCAGGGCATGCTTCATTTAGTCTTTCATGCCCTGTCGAGCGACAGGGCATGAAAGATTAAGTGAAGCATGCCTTAGGGGTTGGGTTACCCTAACTACCCCCACATATGCTGCTAATGTTTAGAATGCATCCAGAGTCGAAGTATAGAAACACCGGTGGTTTTGCATACAATATAGTGGTGAAGTGTAACTTTGTTCCCTGCAAGCTTTTTCGTTGATGTAATCGTATGTATTAAACCAAGTCACCATTGAACTAGGCAGTTTGTGTTTCACATACCCTAGGCCTACTATAGCCTTGGCGTATAGGCCTAGGCCTTCCAATCATCAAAGAGCAGGATCAAACTGTAGGCCTAGTTGCGCGAAACTGGCTAGTTTGTATGCATGATGATGAACTTTAACGACCTGGCTATTCGCACGGTAGAAAATCACTGTGTGAACAAGCAGTTTTGATCTCTTACTCGCACGGTGAAAAATCAAAGTGCCTTTTCAAAGCTCGTCTCATCACATTGTTTAAGGAAAGCCATGGATTCACACCCAGCAATGTCTCCTATCTCCAAATTGATAACCCAATTCAGAGGACACGTTCTGATCATATCTTGAACTATAAAATCCCCTCTACCAAAGACTGTTATAAATACTCGCTCTATCCTCGAACCATCCCCTTGTGGAACAAACTTCCACCAGAGCTCAAGTCTGCCCCTAGTAATAAAGTAGTACTACTAGTATATCTTTCAGGCAGCTACTGGAAAAGTACATCTAATCCGGCCAGTGGAGGACCACACGTCAACAGCCCCCATAGGGCGATTTGTGTGGATTACTATCAAGATCAAGATCAAGGTCATCATAGCTATCAAACTCGGAATCGACCTCCATTCCGATGACAGGTTAGGAATCTTGTCCGGAATGCATATATCGTATTTGCAGACTTGGCACTGCGCACTAGCACTAGGCCCAGCCCTACCTCCAAGTTCCAGTACTCCTCAGTCCTCATTACGTCAAGCGCAGTCCCCAGCTCACACTAGCACTGCACTAATTGCTAACTGAAGTCACATACTGTACTGCATGCTATGCATCTTATACCCAAAGTGCATTCCATGTCAGGTCCACGCCGAAGTTACGCCAAAAAAAAACAATAGACAACATAAGGAAAATGCCAACTCCACGCCGAAGATCTTCAGTTCTGAGTGCACAGAATGCAGACTGGTCTTATACTCATTATACACATTACACAAGCACGTACAGGCCTTTGAGCACGTACGTACGTACGTAGTTAAGCACATACCTTTGAGCACGTTTCCTGCATTGTATGCATGGTGATTTCCCACCATGCGAGCAAGCGATCATAGCCTGCTTGTATGCACAGTGATTTTCCACCATGTGAATAGGCGCGACCAAACTTTATAATGTAGTGCACAAGTGGTCTAGCCTACTAGTACTCTGAAACGTCATTCCACCCAAGCGTCCTTTACCGTTTTAGGTACCAAAATGTCCCCTCATTTCTCATAAACGGTCCTGCACTATTAGGCTATCATGTATTGTGACATAACATAACAAGTTTAAGGGCAAAGGAGGGCAATAGACCAAAAAGATGCCCTGTAGGCTAATCCTTACTGACAAATAAGGAATACCTTAGACCAGGTTCAACTCCAGAATTACTTCCACACCCTTTTCAAAAGGCAGAATAATGCTTATCAATTGAATGACGCACCCCTCTACCCCCCGGCATTGTCAGTCAAATGTGGGTCATTGACCAATGACAGTGTGATGCACATATCAGTCATTGAACCAATATTGTCAGCCACCAGCATGACTGAGGGGTGAGTCACATCACCCCAATTGTCAGTCACTGTTGTGACCAAGGGGTGGGTCATTGTGAGTCAATTGTTACACAGTGCAGGGATGCCGGTTGTCATTCCTATTTTTCAGTCAATATACAGGTATGGTGACCCACAAGTCAGTCAAAATTGCAAATTGTTCACCAATTTTATGACTGAGGTGTGAGTCATTTGACATTATTTTGTTAGTCACAAAAGTGACCAAGGGGTATGTCATCATACACGTTTTGTCAACATTGTTGTGGACAATGACTGACCATGTCCAAGGGTAGTGGGGTGCGTCATTCAGTTGATATGTGCATAATTGGCAAATGCATTTTAACACCAAGAAGTGCTTTTCAATGAGGATAACACACTCAAGGAATCCTAAACTTTATGACTATACTGTACTCAGGGTAATGATATCTTGGAATCTACAGTACTGACTGCCATTCTTACCTTGGAGTTGATATCTCTAACACCCTTACCTGGAATAAGCAGATTGACTGACATATCACTTCATCTGCTAATTAGGTCCTTAGGTTTTGTTAAAAGGAATCTGTACTCCTGTCCCAAGAGTATTAAGGCTATAAATGCCTATCTTACTCTCGTTCGGCCTTTATTAGAGTACTCTTCATCCGTTTGGGATCCTTACACCGTTTCCTTAACTAACAAAACTGAACAAATTCTTTGTAGGGCTGCAAGGCTTGTAGCCTAATGACTATTCCTCCCAAGGTAGTGTTACGGAAATGTTGAAGGACTTAAGGTGGGATAGGACTTCTCAAAGTTAGCAGATCTGCAAACAGGTTTGTTACTCCCCATAAAGCTAGTTTGGACCTTCTTGTCTTGCCAATTGTCAACCTCTCACAACCGGTCTGGAAGCCTTCTAGGCACCATAACTCGAACAGCTTCTACTGTATATTATCCCAACTAACCAGGACTACTACAAATACAGCTTCTTTCCTCTCACTGTCAGAGACTGGAACCTCCTTCCCCAGAAATAACAGATCTCGAGGATCCCGAGCAATTGAAGAACTCAGCCTTGAGGTTCCTCAGATGGGAGGACTAACTCTTCTTGTGCAGACCGGACCCTGCACGCTTGACTCCTTGGAGTGTTGTGCAGTATCTTTCCAGATCCAGATGCTGTGCAGGCTTGGAGTCCCTTTTATGAAAGGGGGGCGTGGTTGGTACAGACTGCGTACCCACAAGATTTTCATCCTTCCTATTAGCACAGATTCTGTGCCCGCAAGATTTTCATTCATCTTATGGATAAGAGTCGCGCAAGATTTTCATTCATCTTACAGTATGGACACAGATTTAGTACGTGCACTTACAGAATTTTCAGGTGGTTTGAAGGTACCGGCAATGCTTTGTATTTTGTAGAGGGGGTGGGATCATGGGAGTGGGGTACTTAATTTCCTTCAGTCCTACTGGTATGGTGACCTTTTAAAAATATAATTTGCCAGATTAAGAGCAGTATATTGCATGGACAAATATTAACAAATGAAGCAGGACCAAGGGGGGGGGGGGCATTATTTGATCGGATATACCAGCTTTTGAAGCTGGTGTGCAAGTCATTTTCGTCTAGGGCATATCTGGATGATGTGGATGAATTCCGCCACCTTTCTTAGCTAAAAATATGCAGTATGAATAAGTATACCTATGTATGTACAGGCAAGCTCTTATAGTTAGGAAGCCTTTCAAGTTGAAAGTGGGGGTGCTGAAGTGAATGTTAGTGATCAGTGTCCCAAGGAGGCAAGACAAGGTTTCTGCGAAATTCTTCCCCCTGGCACCGATCAGAGTGCAGGGGAGGTCGCCCCCGCTGCCCCACCTCTTCCTGCTACACCATCTATGACAGCATGAGTCCTTAGCCTGCTCTTTCTTGTGGGCTATCGTAACATGTACCTTTGTTTCATTGTTAGGTACTTAATTGTTCTCGAATCACTTCTCTTGTATGTAACTTATATGTTTCTGCAGGAAGTTTGATAAAAAAAATTCCCAAATTGGGCCAAGATTCTGCAAACTCGTTTACTGTACCTCCATCTCAGCAAATAGCACTAGCGTAGCAGTTCAATGGTCGCAACCAGCTTCTGACATGCAATATCACATCTCACTTTGTTAGTTGGCAAAGAGTTCTTAGTCCTTGGCGCGTGATCTTTCAACTCTCTGATTGAACGATGATGTCAGTGGCCCCCAAGATTTTCTCTCATCTTATTGACACAGAGTCTGTGTCAATAATGACTTGGTTTATGAAAAGGACAATTTTCTTTTAGAGCAGGTTCAGAGGAGGGCCACATGCCTTATTCCTGAAGGGCATAATCTCCCTTACCATGATAGGCTCAAATGGCTGGGACTTACTACTCTTGAGTTAAGAAGGATTAGGGGTGATATGCTGCAGATTTTCAAATTCCTTTCTGGTAGGAATTCTCTGTCTAATTGTGACTACCTACTGTAGAGGTTTGTGCTAATTCCTGTGTTCGAGGCCATTGTAAGAAGCTGGTGAAATGTTTCTCTAGGCTTGACATTAGAAAGTTCAGCTTCCCTCATAGAGTGGTCAATGAGTGGAACAGTCTGCCTAAGTGAGTTGTTGATTCCACTTCAGTCAAGTGCTTCAAGATACACATTGACAAGTTTTATTGTGACTGTGGCAGAATCTGATTATGCTGGGCCCTACTGGGTGTTAGGTTGGTTTGCGTTTTGTTATGGGTCTGGTTTACAGGGCATCTCATGGGGCTTTTGCCCTCCTTTGCACTTAAGCTTGTTATGTTATGTGAAGTGTTCATAGAATTAGAAAGTTCAATTGTAAATCTTTGTTGCAGATGTTCAGAAATCTACAGTGAAAGGTTGATTGTTGTTGGTGGGTTTACAATTTTTTTTTTTTCAGAACAGTAGTATCGAGAAGTGAAGGAGACTGGTACTGAGCACCACTAACTGTGGCTGAGCTTTGCCCATTGTACTTTCTTACTGCACTACAGTACCTGCATGTATATACCACACATAGGCTTATACCACATTAAAAGTACAAGTATTGCAGACTGTAAGTTGTGATTTGTACTGTAGTACTACTTCATTTACCCAATTTAGGCCCTACTGTACCCTGAGGTAACAAAAAACTAGACAAACATTAGGCCCAATGTTACAAAAAGACATTTCAAGGAACACCAACTGTTCACAGAACTACTACTGTATCATGGTACTGCCAATGATTCAACTTGGGGCATTTTGGTATGGGGGTGTTTTGACATGGGGAGGTTTTGACCAATAGCTGGGATATGATTTTGATATGGGGATGTTCTGGTAACTTCATTGGTAAGTGGTGGGCTTTGCTAGAGTTCTTAGGGCTATTATACTACTGCTGGTACATTTGCTGAACCTCTAGTTACCCTTGTCACCATAGTTTTCAATAACAGGTGTATAGCCAACAGTAAGCCTATTTGTACAGGTTCACAGTTATATTGTAGTCAATGTCCTTAAAGTGTACCCAAAAGTCTAGAAAATAAGAATATACAATTAACATTTAAGCGGTAAACTGAATTTCATTCACCAAAGTCCCATTTTCATAGCTTACTCCAAATTGCTGAGATTTAAAATGTTGAAATTTATTCACTTAATTTGAAACGGTCGATTGCACAATTATTTGTGATGCCCTTCTTTTACAATTCACATTACCTGCTTTTGTTTCCTTTTGAAATTAAGATGTTTCTATGACCTTAAAACATTCATTGTTTTCTTGCATAGCATGTGGTATGGAGAGGGCTGATATAGCCAAGACATCCTATAACAGTAAGAGACTGATCACATTTTGACACAAGGTGCAGTGGCTTAAAAAAAAAGAAAGAAACACATGTATACCATAAGCATAAGAAGATGTTTGAGACTGGGGGGTTGAACCTTGTTTCGGATCACTGTCCTGGGGGAGGGGTCTAACCAAGGGGAGGAGGGGGGATATTTGAGGGTCCTTAGATGCGATTTGGTGCATCATTTTACAGTAGACAAATTTCAAGGTAAATTACTGCAAATTTTTGGACATTTCATACTTAAATTACTACAAAGGTTTGACCGTTTCTTACTTAAATTACAGGTACTGCAAATTTTTGCTATTCTTTCTAAAGGGGAGCAGAAAATTTTGGGGTATTTGAGGGTCCTTAGATGCGATTTGGTGCATCATTTTTGGACAAATCTTAAGGTTAATTACTGCAAGTTTTATGACACTTCTTACTTAAATTACTGCAAATGTTTGACATTTTTTCCAAAGTGTAGGGGATGTTCTCCTCCCCTTTGGAAAATTTTTGGATATTTGAGGGTCCCAAGTTAGATATAATTTGGTGCATCATTTTGTACATGTTTCAAGGTAAATTGCTGCAAATTTTTGACATTTCTAACAGAAGAGACAAATAAGGGGTTTTCGTCCTTGAAAAGTGGGGGCTGAAGCATACTTCTTCCCTCCACAAATTTCAATGGGGGCTCCCCCCACTTCCTACGCCCTTGATGTACAGTATGCTGAAGACCGTAATTTGAGTAGCACAAGAGTGATGTCACAAACTATTGCACAAGGTACCATTTTGAATTGAGTGAATATGCGTACAACATTTTATATCTCAGTTCAGGAATGTCCTGTGAAGATGGGAGTTGGACCATTTGGAAGCACTTTTCAAGCTTTGTAACATATATAGTTTTAGACTTTAGGTACACTTTAATTCTGCATGACCCCGGGAGCCTCCACATCACAGTGCAAATCAACAGCCTAACCATTGGCTCTCAATGTTGAATTGGGAGACATTCATTTAAATGAATCTACTAAAAGTTGCTTTTCTGCTATATGTCCTTCAGAAAGTTCATATTCATTACCTTACTTGCTTCTGCAATATTTTTTTGATTGAAACTATGTATGACAGGAGTCAGAAATCCATCATCTTCTTGGGGATGATAAAAATTTAAAAATGCGACAAATGTTATCTTTGCCATGATTACACAGAGTCAATAGAGTATTTATTCTTTAATGTGCTCACTCTTGAAAGTAAACTCTGGCATATTAAATCTACACATTTCTTTAAGTAATGCTGGTATTCAAGGGGTTACCCTACACATTTCTACAATACTGTTTGGGTCACATTTTGGTCAGGAATTGGAATTTGACTATCATTTTGTATAAAAATTATTTTATTGGAAATGTAAACTGCAGAAAACTGTACCAAATTAATTTTGATTACTTATATAATTTCTGAAAGATTTACATTTTGATTCAAAGGAATATTTTGTTGCATAATATGAAAAGTCATGAGTGGGAGAAATTTGGTTCCATGGTTTTGTTCACTGCAATAACATTATTTATAGTATAATAATAACGCCTTTCTTCACTTTCATTTGGATATTTTTCACTTTTTAATTTGGAAAAGCCATTTTACTTTTTAAAAATGTTATGTTTCTGAGCAAAAGGAATAAAAATGGCAGACAAAGTTGTCAGTACAGATTAGCTTTGCAGTCTGTTTTTAACATGTTTGTGGCTGAAGATAGAGGGAGCTGTTGATCACATAAAGGTGGTGTTCCTTCAGAGAATGTACTGTAGCTCTG